>PVJL010003667.1:19332-150880 GCA_004026885.1 Lyroderma lyra | reverse complement strand
GTTCAAGAGCTAAGATTCATTGGCAGTTTTTTTCCCAGTAGGAAAGGATTCATCTGCCTTGGTGTTCAATAGTCCCCCAGAAGGAACACCGAGAAAACCCAGAAATTACAGCAGGGACAGAGGCCATCATCACACTGATATCAAACTAGATGGATGGGTCACTGCAGCTTCCAGAGCCTTTCAGAAAGAAGAAAAGACATAGATACCATAGGGTGATTTTTTAAAAAATTATTTTACTAACTTTACTTGTTTATTTTTATTTACCGTTTTTTACCCAGCATTTATTTCCCTCCATTTCATTTCTCTTCTTATTCAAACAACTAGACCATTCTCAGTTAATTGCCACAAGGGAGGGATATGTTACTGTGGAGAATAGAAGCTAAAGAATCTTCCTGGCTTTGGTTTCCAAAAGTGCCAAGTACTTAAAGCAAACATCTCAAATTAGCAGACTTCAGGCCAAATCTCTCCTGGAGAAAACTTTTATTGGTTACTGTAATGTTGGCCCACACGTTGTTTTAGAATAGAAATAGTGGCCAACATTTGAAATTGGAACACTTAATATTTATATCTAGTGTTCTGCTTTTCTAAACAATTCAGAAGATCTGGCAATTGGGGCAAACTCCCACATGGCAACAGTAGAAGGATTTGATTATCGTCTGTCTCCTTTTGCTAGGACACATTCTCTCCCATCAGCCTCATTCCCTATTTATGTGTTTGTATCCCCAGCAATGAGGTATAATAGTAGTTACCTTTATAATTTTACAGCTATTAAACTCATTTGTGTTACAAGCCTTGAGCTTTTTCTTTATGGAAATGATAAAATTCTGTTTATAGACTGTGTTTGGAGTAGAAATGATATATCATGAAAGCAGAGTATGTGATGACCCTGCAAACTTGACAGAAGATGATAGTATATTCCAGGGATCAGAGCAAAAGTGATCAGAATGTGCAGTTAGTGGGTCAATAGAGAGTCTCCAAGCTTTGCTTCCCCAGCAGAGAACAGGGAGACAACAAAAATTCCAACTAGGCTTCTAGATTTGAGAGCTGAGGAGGTTTATGGGACAGAGAAGTAGCAACACCTGAGAGTAGAAATTGTTTTGTGATGTGTTTGGTAATATGCTGACTTCAGTAGTATCTAAAAAAATCCTTTGCCCCAGCATGACCTGGAAGGGGCAGAATGATTTCTGTGTGCCAAATGGGGTTATCTGGAAGGGGCAAAATTAACTGTGAATGCAGCCAGACCTGAACTTGTCTTGCTAAGAGGAGTGAGAGTAAGAGATGGCCCAGCAGATGCCTGCATGGACCAATCATGGGGAAAACCAGATTCTAGCACACTTATATCTACCCCATGTCCATAAATACCTTGGTGTTTGATGAATTCTCAGAAAATCGACACATTGAATTTATATGTTCAGTATATAAATGAAGTTATATATCATACCTGGATATGTGGAATTGAAATATATACCCTCCAAAATTTAGTAATTAAGGCAGTCAGTGTTTTGAGAAAATTCATTGGAAAGTAACAGCTGGATATCCAGAGTAGCATGGTTTCCCAGAACATATGTGGCATCAAGAACCACTGGACCTGGGCAGCATCCTTAGCCAAGCTGACTAAAGGCAATCATAATTTCTTAACAAAGATATATGTGTGTGTGTGTGTGTGTGCGCGTGTGTGTGTGTGTGTGTATTGATCTCAGAATATATATATTCTACTTCCTTTATTCATTATACAGCAAAAGTTGTTCTCCTTTTAGAGTGTGCACTTAATTTTCTTCAAAAATTATTTGTTGTCCTGATACAGTCTCTATGAAGAATTCCCACAGACTCTGTAAAAAGTACCTGAAATATGTCCTTTAGGTCTTACCTGATTCTAACATTGATTCTGGAGCCCAGAGTGGAAAAAAACTCAATACGCAGATGCTGCCCTGATGAGTTTTATTTCTGCCCGTGTGTGCTGCTTGATACACTTGCACTTGATACTTGTGTTGTTTCCTTATGAGTAGATCACGTTTCTTCTTTTCTTCTTTAGAAAATTCCCATCAAGTGGATTCACGTATCACTAAGGAGATATCATCACTATGCCCATTACTTTTTCGGACCCGTTCTTCAGCAGTCAAGTGTACTTTTAAAAATGAAACAGATGAGGAAACAGATGGGACAGTGTTCAGAATAAAAGTCCACAGAATGAGTGTCTATCAACACTGTCATCTCACAATTTTAGTAGACATGCTGAAGTAGCAACTCAGCAGTACATTAAATGACAGTCTCTGAGGCTAATTCATCATGGATTTTAGAAAATATATGAATAAAACAAAAAAATACATATTCTCTATTACATAATTATTTTCTCTTAAGTCATCATCTCCTTTTCATGTTAATACTTTTCCCAGGAACTGTTTTTCTGTCCGAGGACCATTTCTTGTGTTGGCCCATGCCCTGCCCCCTCCTCTCGTTGTTTTGGTTTCACTGTGGTATTTCTGGTGACACTGCCTGACTTCAAAGTGTCCCTCACTCCATATCATTTATCAACTGTTCCTATCAATTCAGTGTCACTTTGATGTCCCACTGAGTGGCTGGCAACTCCACAGCAGGCCTAAAACAAGACAGGACTGGCAGGACCCAGGCGTGAATAGAGTGGAAACAGTGTCCAGTGTGAGTAACACAGAGGCCATCTAATAACAGCACTCTGATGTCATGATCGCCTGCATCTAGGAAAAGCATAAATATAAAATACCTAAGCTCCTGTACATATATTCCACAGTTTTAATGAGCATTTGGTTTTAAATTACAAGAGATTTGAACTTTAAAGGAATTCAAAGATCAACATGAGGAAATTGACTGACAGGTCATTAGCTCATTCAAAGTTATTCATCAGTTTAGGGGTAGAAATAGACATAATCTTGTTTTCCTCTGTCTCAGACAAGTTCTCATTCCACCTTTGAGGACATTGCCAGCATAAATGTGTAATTTTGATAACTGTCATAAGAGTTTAAATATCAGCTATTTTAAAATTGTCATTTTGCTCTTTTTAACTAAGATAGTCTTAATGGTTGATACCAAGTTTTCGCTAATTTGCTTCAAAAGTATTTCTATCTCGGAAAAACCTGGGTTGAAATTCAGTCTCCAAGTCCTCTGCAAAATAACGTTTCACTTTTTTACGTCTTCACTTTATTTTCAGGAAGAAGGTGTGTTTATCTTACAATCTTTCCATTAAGCTTTTAAAAATTGTTTTGCTCCTATGCTTTATATTTCTAAGAGCTAATCCTTGATCTCAGAAAATGTCTTTTGTATACTACATATTGCTATTTTATTTTATGGGTAATATTACTTATCTCTCTGAGAGAGAAATTGTATTTATTTATTTTTTTAAAGTCCTCTTTCTCCTATAACTCCCTCCCTCTCTCCCTGACCCTTTATTTCCTTCCTTCTTTCCTTCCTCCCTTCCTACCTCTGTTTATCTCTCATGCTTGAGTTACTCAGATTATAAGTTATCCATCGCTGGGTGCTCATAGTTAAGAGTGAAGGAGCAAAAAACTGCATGGAAATTCTGAGTGCAGGTGCAGCACACCAAATGCAAACTTCATTTTTGGAAAATCTGACTGCACCTTTTCAGTGGGGACCACTAATGTAAATATCTTTTCTTTCAATCATTGCTTAGATTTTGAGTAGTGGAAATTTTCAATCCCATGCCTTAAATAATAAACCAGTCTGCTAACATTTTAGATGTGACTGAGAAGGGACGGCTGAGAATTTCAGAATTCAACATGTAAGCGTTCATTTTCCCATTCTCTTTTGAGCGTGCTATGCCACCTTACACTGGGCCTGGTGACCATCCATCATTATGCTCTCTGTTATCTCATGGTCATTGGTCATCACTGCAGAGGAGATCTGGAGATCTAGATTTCTTATATAGAATTGTCAACGAGTCTCCTGTACTCAGGGCCACAGTCAATCCCTCTTCGATGGTAGCTTTTGCCATCTACTCATTACCCCTTTGGGTTGCTGTGCATTGCCTATTTCTTTCCTTGCTGATAGCTTTCTCATTTCTGATAAATCAGTTATTCTTTGCTAATCTGATTTCACTTACAAAATTTATGCAGGGTACGGCAAAAGTAACGCCCGGACTTGGGTTATGATTTTATTTCAAAATCATAACTATACCTGCTTATGATTTTGTAATAAAAGATTTTGGTATAGGTTATCAGCTCATAAAAAGGGACATTATTTGTGCCTGACCCTGTATTTTACTTTTCTCCATTCTTCAGCTTTGTAGATTTATTTTATTTTCCTAAGTGTTTCATGTACTCTTCCATCTTTAAATTAATGTCTAACCTCTTACTTTAGGTGCTTCTATTGTTATTAGTGCTGTTATTAGTGCTTTGAAAATCGATAGGAAAGAACTTTACTATGGCCTTTCTGTTACCTAAAATAAGTGCCTCGTGGAACAAATGTATGAGAGTAATACAACTCGACAAAAATGAGCCCAACTATTCCCAAAGTTTAATCTCCTTATATAGGTAGTTAAACTAGATACTTCTTCCTTTATCAAGTTAACCAACCCTCACTCAAGGAAAATTGGATGAATTTTCCAATAGAAGGACCCAACTTTATTTAGTTAGGGTAGGTTAGCAAATTCCCTTCCTATTAGAAGACATTAGTTAGACAAACACATGTTTAACACCAATTACCCTTTTCACTGTCATAAATTAGTAACATTTCAAAGCCAAAGTAGAAATGGGAGATGAAGCCTGTGTCACGTTATACTTTAAGAGAACACCTTTCTGAACTAGGGTCTCAGTAATAGCACAGTAAAGAAATGTCATGAAGCAGAAGGAATTCAATATAACCTTGAATAACAAGGGTTCGAGGGCAGTATTGCCCAGGGCAGAGAGAGCAAAAGGGCAGCATACTGAAACCCTATTGCCACCTGACATGAACAATAATCAGAAGTGGGTCCACTGGCCTGTAAATGTATGTCGTCAGTTTATTCGTAACTGGAGAAACACTTTATACAGCTGCAAGAGCACACCTCTTGTAGGAGATAGTTGGAGATAGTACTGGGTGGGAGAGTGTTCTCTCCCAAATTTCCACCTTTCTCAGAAACTCAGAATCTGACCTCATTTGGACAGTAAATCATAGGGCCATTCTTGTCTCCTTTCCTCTACCTTGAATATCATTTTTCAGTCTCTTCCAGTTTTGATAGAAGGTATTTGAGATATTTTTAAAATGTGGTTTTAGATTTGATGAGAAAAAAATTGACTTTTCCATGGGTGCCTTCTAATGCCTAATTTACATCTGGTTGCTAAGAAAGCCTTCTGTGTGTGTGTGTTTGTGTGTGTGTGTGTGTGTGTGTGTGTATGTATGCACACACACATGTACTCTTGTGTGTTTATACTATTGCTGTCAGAACTGATGGTCATATAAACTGATAATAGTTTTTGAATGATGGAGTGATAAAATAAGTATATTGCAAAGATTTTGAAATAAATTCTTCCCACCAACTTCATTTTCATTTTTTATAACAACAACAAAAATGGTTGGTTGTGAGATGGGCTTTATTTTAAGAGCAAATGAAAAAATCATATACAGGTTTTTTTACTAAGTACATACTAAAATCAATTTGATTTGCTTATTTTTGAATGCAACAGCAGCATCACAACTGAAAAGCTAAATATAAAGAGAATTTAAAATTTTTCCAATATTTCTACTGGAAGATATACATAGATTAATTTAGGGACAGTCTATAAGGGGCTATAATTTTTTTTCTGTGAAGCCTCCCAGAATGTATTATCTCTTAATGACAATTACAGTAGAAAAATAAACTACATGTGCAATTAAGAATGTATTAGTTTTCCATTGCTGCTGTTACCAATAGTTTAACACAAATTTAGTGGCTTAATCCAACACAAATTATTTATATTGTATTTCTGGACATAAGCAATCAGAAATCAGTTTCACTTGGTTAAAATCAGTGTGGTGTCAAGGCTTAGTGCATTCAGGAGCCTGGAGGGGAGAATCCATATTTTGGCCTTTTCAAGCTTTTAAAGGCTGCTCTCCTTTTAGACTCCTTTCCCAAATCACTCTGACCTCTGCTTTCATGATCACATCTGCCTCCCTCTCATAACTCTTGTGATTGCATCAAGTCAATTTGAATATGCAAGGTAATATTACCATCTCAACATTATTAATTTATTCACATCTGCAAAGTCCCTTTGCCATTCAAAGCAACTTATTCACAGATTCTGTGATTACGATATGATACGACTATCTCTGGAGTCATTAGTTTATCAAACACAATAATTTCTGCATAACATATTAACTTCACTCTGTGAATCACAGAAGATATTTTGAAACATAGAACTCATATTGTAAGCAAGTAAAAATTATTATTTTTTTGTTGTTGTTGCTCTTGCATGTGTCCTTTCCATGTTGGAACTGGAGATTATGGAGGTAGCAAAATCTTTGTAGTGTGCTCCTGGCTCAGCCTGGCACACAGTAGGTACTCAGTTTTCCAAATCATTCAATAGGGCATGGCATCTCTTTCTCTCATGGAAAACATCAAAATAAGTTTGAAACTATGTTGATGAATACAAAGGATGAAATAGCAGGTGGTTATCAGGAATCTAGGGATCTTAGATTGTGTGACTGCCTTACTTCACTCCCCTAACCATTACCCATGTTTTTCAGCAGTATGGCTGGCAGGTAAACAACAATTTTTCCCAGGTAAAAAGAATATTTTTTTGCTACAGCAAAACTACCTCAGAAATCTAAGTCTTAAAGCAAGTATATTTTTCTACCTTATTTTCTTTTACTTTAATATGAGATTATATAAATTTAAATTCACTTCAGTGTCTCAAAAATAGTGAAAGCTGTCAGAGACTCCCATTACAGAACCACATTTTACATTTCAAAAAAGGGGTGGCGTTGTGTGTGTGTTAAAAGTACAATCTGTGAATGGATACAGCTTTGGTATTATTAAAATCTGCCAATTCTTTTCAACTCCCCAAAAAGCACTATAATATCTTTCTGACTCATCAGATAAGAAAAAATTTACAGTTAAACAATAAGGAGTCAAATGAATATTAGCTACAGATCTTAGAAAATTAGAGGCAGAATATTCTATCTAGGAGGACTAGTCTATCAGAATATTTCATAGATAAGCTTTTACGATAATTAATTTGGCAGTTGAAGTGATTTATAAAAGATGAAGAAAAAGAGAAATTACTTAAGCATAACAATCTGAAATAGAATTTAAATTAATAACTAGTAAATGACAGAATATAATTACAAAAAATTAAAAAAACAAATTGCATTTATTCTGATTCACTTGATAATTTCATAACTTTTATGGATAAAATAAAAAATATAAACAGTTCCTTTCCAATTTAAAAATTATGTAATTACTTATAGTTTATATTTACCAACATTTTATGAAAATATATATTTATCCCTGAAAACATATTAGTCACCTCAGCTTGGTCTATCAATGGTCTATCAATGATTCTTTGTTAAGAGTATATTCAAGGAAAAAAATAGCATTGCATTAATGCAAGTTTTATAAGATGTGTTTGTGGTGCTCTTAAGGGTGATGTGAAAGAGTTCATCCACTCAGTGCTTGCCAAAATGTCACAACACTAAGTGACCAGACAGCACATTGGGAAAATATCTGGACAATTAAAAAGCAAATATCAGCTATAATTGAAAAATTATAGAAGGGGGAGAAAGAAGGTGAAGGTGAATAAGAAGTTCAAATTTCCAGGTATAAAACAAATAAGTCTTGGGATGTAGTGTACAGCATAGGGAATATTGTCAAGAATATTGTGATAGGATGGTACACTGTCAGATGGTTGCTGGACTTACCATGGTGATCATTTCTTTAGGTATATAAATGTTGACTAACTATAGTGTGCTCCTGAAACTAATATAATGTTGTATGTTAGCTCTATTTTTATTAAGAATCTTAGGGAAAAAGCAGATTGCAGAAATCACAATGTATCCAATAAATATTCCTATTTGGGGCTTAAATGATGAATCAAAATTAATGAGTTCTGGAAATCAGAAATAAAAGCAATGATATATAAAATATTGGACTCTCTTTATTAGTGTTTCTTTTAATAAAATGAAACTCTTATATGAGCGTTATGATTAGCTTATTTTCATTGTGTAGATATAAAGTTATTATTTTAAGTCAAATGATTTTACTAAAAAAAAAAATCACTGCCCATCAGATTATTATTTCACTGTGAATTCTCAAAATTGGCTTGCTATTTATATTTTTTGCTACTTAAGTATTTAATTCATTAACTTCACAATAAACAACATCTTCCAGAAACAAATATAATTTCTTCTTTTCCACAAACAATATAAAGATCATAGATATGTAAATTAGTAAAATCAATTCAGTGTTTCTAAGGACAAAGAATTCGATCACCACATCAAGGTATTTTTCTGACAGGCAAATAATAAAATATATAACATTTCCCCCTTTTTTCAAAACATGTATTAATAGCTCCATTCTTATATAGCAAATTTCAAACATTAGCATTCATCAGTGGGAGAGTTGCCAAATTGAAAAGAGGGATTAAATCTAAATAGAATTGCTGCTTCTTCCAATCCAGATTGTATATTACCCCTGTAAGTGATTTATATTTTATGTCCCTTCTTTCAGGCAAATATGAAATTGCAAAGACCCTATGAAGCTGCTGTGTTCTCTCTTACAGAAAGTCAGCATGGGCCACTACCAGAGCAATAGTGAAAACACTTTTACTATTCTTCTTGATGTATCTCTTTCAATCAAATCTATCCCAATAGAAGAAAAAACAAGGTTGTTAGTCAAACCAAACAGCAGGGAAAAGGAAATATCACTTTTAACTTAGAGCTAGAAAAGGAGGAAATAGGCCCAGGAACAGAAAAAAAAAGTTTACTGTATATTCAGAATCAAACTGTGTAAATAATACCCTACCACATTCCCAGGTATGGAAATTGCATGTTATTTCTGGACTATAGAAAGTAATTGGATTAGTATAGCATAGTTTTGTACATACTCACTGTCGTTTTCTCTCACCGATAATTCAACTCCATTTTAAGAATCCACTGTTACGAAAATCTTCTAAAATAATCCCTTAATTATTTTTTATTGTAATCGATCTTGAATTTTATCATGAATGTAAGAAACAAAGTTATCTTTTAATAGTTAAGCTAAACATTGTTTTGACAGCTATTTTATTTTATGTTTACAGTTTACTAATTGCTTTCATTTGAAATCTGTGATAATACCACATACTCCACTACACAGACTATATTTTAGCACAATCATTTGTTTTCATGCTTGGAAAGTTACACACAATGAGATAGTAAAATCATTAGAGGCAACTGAATGAGTACACAAGATCTTTCAAGTTGCCTAATAACATCTGTTGTAAAACTATAAATGTTTTGAAAAATAATCAGAAACCTGTCTTTGTTAAACCTACAATCCAGAAAGCATTTTTAAAAGCAACTGTGTCAAGTTACAAAATAATGATTTACAATCATTTTAAATTGACTTAATTTACAGAAAAAAATAAAAAATTACCACAGGTAGCAAAGACATTTTGTTTGATTTCACGTACACCTGCCTGTGGCATTGCTAACCTGTCCTTTATGACCTGATGCATCCCTGTGTGCTGGGTCATAATTGTCAGAATCACAGGGATACCACCTATGGTGGAAATATTTTCTGAGACAAGTCCCGTTGCAAGTTCTGTATTTGTCAGTGACACCAAACATCTCATTCTTTCTAAGGTCAATTAAACCACATATATTTAGAGATCTATGAAGCCAAACAACATATTTTCTTCACTTCTGTTCTTCTTGAGTGTTTCATAAATCTGCTATTGATTGAGAGCAGTACCTTATTTAAGAAAAACACAGCAACTTAACATACACATTCAACTCTGGAACGGAAGGTCACTACTGCTGATTTAGCAGTTAAAATATGTTTACACCATTGAAATTATTTCTAAGTATAAGTTTGAATTGTTTTCTCTACTGTACCTAGAAACACTATATGGATAGTTAAAGGGGAGAAAGATAATATTATCTCTTATTTTAAAGGTAACTTTTAGATGGACACAAAGATATCAACAGACACCTTCATTTTTAGTTTTATCTTGAATACTCATTTTTTTCTCTTAAATTTTATTGGAGTTAATATTTTTAAATGGGTCTAACGAAGAAGTTAAGTAGAGACACATGACTGCCCTTCTAATATTTAAATACAATGTAATTGAAGTCATGGAAGCCTGAGAATAGTCTTGATACAGGCTGTATCTAATTTACCATTTTTAAATGTGGGCCCTGAGCACAGAGCCTGTGGCTGTGAGTCAAGCAAACACGTTAAGATACCAAACTGAAAAATAGCACCCTAATTGCTTTAAATTCAAAAATCAATTTTCTAAAAGTTTTTCAAACTAACAATTTTGGCACTCTTAAAATCCATTTTACGAATGCAGTTGCTCTCTGCTAAGTATTCTGAATTTTTGCTGCCCTCTTAAGTCTTCTGAATTTTTGCTGCCCTCTTAAGTCTTCTGAATTTTTGCTGCCCAGTAATTCTGTATAGATTAAAGTTTATTTGGCCTGCTTCAATAGAACCAAACTTAATACAAAAAATTATTTTAATTAATCAAGAAATAATTTTCTGATATGAAGTAGAAACGTATAGTGCCATAAAATATAGATTTTTGTAGAGTTTACTCTCCTGAATACATTGAAACATTCCCTGAATGTTTTTATAACATAACGATAAACTAAAAAGCAAGGGTCAACTAAATTAAAGTACCATGTACTCACTATAGTACTTGTTAAAGAACAACAACCTTCTTAGTCAGTTATTATCATAGCAATGGATTTTTTCCCATTACATTTATTTATGAATTATGATTAGGGCCAGATTGAATCTCTGCTGCTATGCAACTATAAATATCAAACCTGGCAATGCAAACTTCCCTTTTTGCTTTATTAATGTGGTTCTATTCTGAATCTAAGGGACTACATTATAGTTCTTTGTCTTTCTGATGAGATTTTCAGCAAGCACAGTGACTGTTGCCAATGGAATTATCTTAGGCAATCCAAATACTTTAAATTACATTGACCTCCATCTTTTTGTTGGCTAATATATATTCTTTAAATGGTGAACATTTTGCTCACACTTATAGGATGTTTGGTAGAACTCTGGTTGGTAAAGTTTAAGGCCCTGTACCTCATTACTAATTTATTCTCAACCTTCAACAAAAGTATTTTTTGCATTTGCACACAATCTACCTCCCTCATCCCCACATTTTTCTTGTCTGGTTTTAAGCTCCATAGTATAATTTATTTGAACTTTGGATTTTTGATATAGTCAACTTCCTCTTGTTTCAATATCTAAAGCTGTGGCTGGATGCATTATTGATAAGCGCACTGGGAACTTCTGCTGAAGCTTGTGAAATAGTTATTTGGTGTCTGAGTCATGAAAAAAAGATTCTTACAGAAACTTCATTATGCCTTTTCTTACACATGGCATGTGTTTGATTACTTCTGCCACCTTCTTAATGTTGATTGTCACTTTATTTTTTTTCTCCTTGAAATTGCTAGGTATCATTTAATGCAGAGAATATAACCATCTGTAGTGTAAATTATGCATGTTTTTATTTTAGCTCACTTGCTTTCAAATCCAAGTTCTTATGAACAGCAAAAAGTTAATTTTACATTTATTCATCTTTCCATGTGTTTTGTGCTTAGTTAGATAAAGTTTGAAGAGCAGTGTTTACTTTTTACTTTTCCTTTTAATTAAAAAGAGAAAAAAAAGATGAAATACTTTCTGCATCTTCTTTCCAAAGGAAACCTAAGTTGCTAGCTACATTATGTCTTTGGACTAAATGTACGATTGAACTCATAAAGCAGCCAATATTAACTTATGTCCTAATCAAAATTAAACAATAGTTTAATGAATATTGCTTTTATTTACTTTCATTTACTTTTGCCAGAATGACGCTTTAAGTTCATGAGGTTTATTCTATCCATTTTTGTGAAGTTGGTTACATAAATTTATCCCCCTGCTCTGCCTAACAGACTACTCTAAGTGCTCAACTGGTGACTTTTCTGAAAGGACTTATTCTTGCCAAATAAATTTCTTTAAGCAGTAGAAGCTAGGAGACATTCTAACTGAATGAGTCTATAGAAAATCTGAAATGTCAAATCCTACTGACTTTCCATGACATCACAGACCTTCCTAAAGAAACTGAAAACACACAATTTCTACATCATTGACTACACTGTGTTCCTATATGATCATTATTATAAGTGAATGACCTTAGGAGATAAGCATATATTTTAGTATACATTGAAGTTGAAATTATTTTATTGACTAATATACACTAATTTGTATATCTATTTAAATTACACTGGTATGATATTATACTGAATGTAACACCTAAGAAAATAATTTCGTGTGTGTGTTTTTTTCCCTCTTACTTAAGTAATTCTCTGATATGATCAAGCAAGATCTCTATGTATGTAATGATTACTCAGCTTTCATTAGAATCTGCCAAAAATTGGAATACACACTTAAAGTATATAGAGGAAGTCAGACATTTAATAAGTACCTTGTGTTGTTTTCAGTGGCAGTTTATTTATCCTCACTGATAAAAGTCATTCTACACTTTAATGTTGGGTTAATTATTTGTCTTGATATAGTAAGAGATTATTACTATTCCCCAAATCTAAAGATAGTAAAGTCTTCATTCATTTATTCAGCAGATATTTATTAATCACCTAATGTGTCCCTCTTTCCTAAGTTTTAGGGTTCATCAGTGATCAAAGCAAGAAAAAAACCTTGTTCTAGTAAACTTTTCACTTCAATATGGAATAAATATAATATGAAAATAAATTATATGTAAGTTAGAAGGTGATAAATACTATAATGTAAAGTAGAACAGGTTAGGGGGGGGCATGTGTATTGGGAGGGAAATACTATTTTAAATAGGGTGGTCTGGATACCCTTGAGGAGTAGGTGATTTGAAGGCCATAAGAGAGTTAAGAATGTGGCTGGATATATGGGGAAATAGTAGTACAGGTAGAGGGAACAACCTGTGTGGAACATGCTAATGTGAAATCATTCCAAACATGGTGGTGAAAAGCAAGACCAGTGCAGTTGGAGAGGTGTGAGACAAGAGAAGCAAAAGATAAGGTTAGAGAGCTGAATTTGGGGAGGTAGGGCCCATAATACAGAGATTTTGCTACTGTAAGCAATTTTGCTTTTATTCAGTGCTTTGGAAGTAGGACTAGTCTGCTCTCTATTAAAACAATCACTGGATTCTGTGTTGAGAATATCTTGTAGGGGTCAAGATTAGAAGTAGAGAAACCAGTTAGTGGGTCATTGCAATAATTCTAGTCAAAGATATTCATGGATTGAACCAGAGTGCTAGAAAAAGTTTTTTAATATTTAATATTATATTTTTAATATTAATATTAATATTTGGCATCACTGAAAGGTTAAAAAAACAGAATTTAAGACATACTTAATGAGTCAGAGTTACTGACTATTCTAAGAATCATAGTTTTCTCTATTATATATTTTTTTTCTTAAAGTGTCAGCATAGTTTAATTACCACAGTAAATTAGAATTCTAAGAAGTTGGATTTATTTTAGAGTACTATTTTTGAATACTCATAACTGCCCTCCTCTGCACAACAGCCATGATATCCTTCATTCATTAACTGCTTCACCTATGACTCTGCCCAGTGACCATAAAGGTACTCGTTTTTGGTGGAGGAATAGATTGTATTAACTTCTCATTGTTTCTTCAATACTGTGTATGTTTTGTCCATCAGCTCATAGCTGAAGAAGGCAGTCACATAGGCAGAAGGGATCAATTATCAATGTAGCCAAATCAGAATCTGTGTTAACTTAATCAAAAATAGCAATATTATTCTATGGGAAGAAAATGAAGTAAAATGTGACTTGAATGTTCACTTTGAGTAGAATCTTAAAAATCAAGGGGTTATTAATCAGTCAGAAATAAAAAGTTAATAAGATAAACACATACCTGAGTCAACTTCACACAACTGTTTTTAACTTCCAATTGATCTTATGCCATTTATTCTGCATTTAAAGAAATCTGAGATTGCTCCGCTATGTGATATTCTAGGTTTTCTTCATTTGTTTACTAATACTAGATGCACATGACAGAAAAAGGCAGTTCAAATATTTTCCACTTTATTATTTTCATTACATTTCAAGCATAGTTCAATGTTATTTTATTTTATGTATCCCCTTAACAGTCAATTTTTACCCTGCTGATATTTGCTGATGTCAGAGGATTCTTTAATTCAGGTTCATAATTCTTATTATTCATATTTACATACACACACACACACTCAAACAATAATCATGCCTGGCAACCATGAACAAATATAACACACACTCTCACATATCCTACTTGTATCTTCCTAAAACAAATATTTAAAGGATTGAGAAAAGATCAAATAAAAAAAAAAAAAACTCTGGTGAAAATTAGGTATAATGTCTCTCTCTCTCTTTTTATTTTAAAATGAGAATCCAAAAAATAGAAAATCTTCTTCTTTATTAAGCATATCTAGGGTCCTAAAAAATCAGTAGCGATTAAAGTAAACTCATACCATAGTTCTTACAGTTTTATTCTCTTATCTCTCAGGGTTTTTTTCTAGTGTCCCCTGCATTATAAAATTATTTTTGTATTATTGTTTTTCAATATTGATAATCCTAATGATATTAGAAATATTAAGCATAAGTTAAAACTTAAAACATTTAAAGCTATTTTTTTTTCAGAAATATTCCTCAGAGGTAAAAGAGGAATCTGCAACTTTTACTTAATAGAAAAAGTGAATTCTTAAATGGTTTTAATAGATATAATAATAGGCCTATTTTAACAAAGAACACAAGAGAGCCAGTAGCTAGTGTAAAGAAAAGGTTAATATGCCACCTAAAAAGGGTTAGTATAAACATTTCACACAGAAGTAAATTAATTGTAAAGAAAACCTGAGTTTGTGTTTCATTTTAATTTAAATAAGAAGCATTGATCTCATTAAATATGTACTTATCACACAACTTACACTGCTAGGTCACACATTTAAAGCCAAACCATTATGCTATACTCATACAGTAATGTATGTCAATGAGATATAAATAAAAATGCAAAAAAAAAGTCATTTTATATGTGAAATTCACTTAAGTTCAATGTAACTCTTGGGAATAAATCTATTGCGTGCTCATCCCTTTGTGAATAACATATCAATTTGATTAGCTATATAGTTGTTTTTTATATTAATGTATGGCTACTACTGAACAACCCCCAAGTATACTTAGAAAAATATGCCAACATTTAATGAGCTAAAGGAATGAATATAGATAATTTTCTTTGCAACTCCACTCTTGTAAAAATAGAAATTTTGGCAGATAATAATTTAGGCACTATGCTTTGTTTGTGCTATATATTTTCAGTGGCAGATTTAATATTATAAATAAGACCTATTAAATATATGCCATACTACTTTGCAACAACTCTAACTACTCTAATATTCAAACTCAGTATGTACAAAAACCCTACATTCTTGAAAGTATAAACAGTCAAAAAGAAAATTATCTCTTTAAATTCTCAAGTTACTCAAGATTTTTTGTTCCCAGTGACTTTGACCAGAACTTCTAAAGTCATCTATATTTCTTCTTCTCACTCACCTATCCTGAACAATGTACCAAATTCTTGTTTTTTTCTACATTGAAGCCTATCATTTCATTCCTTTTGCCCCTTTTGTAGTTCAGCTGACTTTGATTTGCTAGCTGTATGATTTCTTATATTATTTAATTATTTTCTAAATGTTCATTTTTGTCTCTACACTGTAATCCACTTTCAAACACATTTGTCAGATTATATTTCTATAGCATCTTTTAATTACTCTTTCTTACTCTTTTAAATGCCCCCTAAAATTAAAGTTCAGTTTCTGTCTAGGTAATACATTCATGATTTGACTTCACCTTATTTTCTTATTTATCACTTTTCATATATTTTAAGTCTCACAGTATTTCATCCTGAGAAAGTATAGTGTTCACCATTTCCTAAACACAGCTTGAACTTCTATTTTATTTTATGTGCCTGAAATCAGTCTAAAGGTATTTATTGAGGACTTGGACTGTGACCATTTCTGTGCCAGGAAACAAAATGAAACAAAACAGATAAGTATTCATCTTCTGCTTTGTGAAGAGTTCTCAAAACCTATGGGAGAAAAGACACATAAAAATTATTTTAGTAAAATATGAGAAAATAACAGAAATAAGTTCAAAATAGCAAAGACGTTATCCGCCTACCACCTACACCCACTTTCATTTATGGTTATCTTCTCTCAATGTCAAGATTCAGGACAAATGGCACCACTTCAGTGAAGCCCTGTACAGTATACCAGATCACTCACAAGTGCTATCTCCTGCTTAGAATTACATTATCCATTGACTTCACCTTCCCCCGGCCCTTATCACACACTGCCTTACGTTACAGTGGTTTGTGTGCAGATGGAATAGCCCCTGCTGTATCCTAAACACCTCCAGTAGAAAATCTTGACCACTAGAATATAAACTCCAAATAGAAGCAGTTCACCTCTGCTTGTAATGAGCAATAAATATTTTCATGGATGAATGAAAGGATCATGTAGCATATCTTTGCAGTTTTCATAGAACCTAAAAAGTATATCACATAAAATTAGGTTGAAGAAATAAGGTGGAATGTTATTTTAGTTAAGTTTATATCCTTCGTAGTGATATTCAGGTAAATGCTTAACTAGTATCCCCCCAAACACACACGCATGCACGCACGCACGCACGCACACACGCACACGAACTGATCTGCACCATTTGCCAATTTCTTTGATGTAAGCATTCTTACTCGGTGTTGCAGATTTTAGGCTAACCTTGTGATGTCCCTGAAGGCAGAGTTGGGAAGATATGAGCACAATAGGCTTCCAAGGGTCTCTGCAAGTCAACCGTAGCTAAACTAATACATGGTAAACATAATAGAGTCAAGCATACGGTTGAGTTTGAATGATGTAAAATATCATTTTCAACATTAAAGGTTCAGAGGATTCTGATAATTTAATAATAAAATATAGGCCTCATAACACAAATAAATTTAATGGAAACACATACTAGAAATATTTATTTTTTATTTACTTATTTTTAATTTATTTTATTGTTGGACTTATTGGGGTGACATCTGTTAGCAAGAATTACATAGGTTCTGGACATACAATTCTACAGTGCATTGTCAACTTGTTGTATAATAAGTTCACCACCTAATGTAAGTTCTCTTTCCATCACCATGTATTTCACTTCCCCTCCCTCCTCTCCCACCCCCTCCCCTTTCTCCCCTCCTTAACACACTCGTCCCCAAATGAACATTAAACTATCGATTGTGTCCATGGGTTATTTGTTTGCTTGTTCGTTTTTTTTTTTCCTTCGTTGCTTTCAGTTTTATATTCTGCATATGAGTGAAGTCATACAATTTTTTGTTTTTTCTATCTTATTTCGCTTAGCATGATGATCTCCAGGTCCATCCATTTTGTTGTAAATGGCAATATTTCATATTTTTTAATACCTGATTAATATTCCATTGTGTATATGTACCACAGCTTCTTTATCCAGTCATCTGTCACAGGGCACTTTGGTTGTTTCAAGGTTTTGGCCACTGTGAACAGTGCTGCAATGAACATTGGGGTGCATAAGTCGTTGCGGTTTAAGATTTTCAAGTTTTTTTGGGTAGATCCCCAGAAGGGAGATTGCTCCATTCCCAATTTTCTGAGGAACCTCCACACTGCCTTCCACAGTGGTTGTACCAGTTTGCACTCCCACCAGCAGTGTACCAGAGTTCCTTTTTCTCCACACCCTCTCCAGCACTTGTTATTCCTTGTCTTGTTGATAATAGCCATTCTCACAGGTGTGCGGTGGTATCTCATTGAGGTTTTGATTTGCATTTCCCTGATAGCTAATGAGGATGAGCATTTTTTCATATGTCTGCTGGCCATTTGTATTTCTTCATGGGAGAGGTGTCTGTTTAGTTCTTCTGCACACTTTTTAATTGGGTTGTTCGCATTTTTGTTAAGTCGTATTAGTTCTTTATGTATTTTAGATATTAGACCCTTACCTGATGAATTATTTGCAAATATTTTCTCCCATTCAGTTGGTTGTCTCTTTGCTTTGTTGATGGTTTCTTTTGCTGTGCAGGAGCTTTTTAGTTTGATATAATCCCATTCATTTGTTTTTGCTTTTCCCTTGCCTTTAAGGTAAGGTTCATGAAGTCTTCCTTGAACCCTAGCTCTATAAGTTTAGTACAAATGTCTTCTTCTATACAGTTTATTGTTTCAGGTCTTATATAAAGGTCTTTAATCCATTTTGATTTAATTTTTGTATATGGTGAGAGTTCACAGCTCAGGTTCATTCTTTTGCATATGTTTTTCCAGGTTTCCCAGCACCACCTAAAGAGGCTGTCTTTTCCCCATTTCATATTTTTTGTTCCTTTATCAAAAATTATTTGTCCAGAAATTTGTAGATTTATTTCTGGGTTTTCAGTTCTGTTCCATTGCTCTATGTTTCTATTTTTCTACCAATACCAAGCTGTTTTGACTACTGATGCTTTGTAATGTAAGTTGAAGTCAGGGAGTATAATACCAGCAGCCTTATTCTTTTTATGTAATATTGCTTTGGCAATTTGAGGTCTTTTATGGTTCCATGTAAATCTGATAATTCTTTTACCTATATCACAAAAGTATGATTATGGGATTTTGATAGGTATTGCGTTAAATCTGTACATTGCTTTGGGGAAAATGGCCTTTTGACAATGTTAAGTCTTCCTATCCTTGAACAGGGGATATTTTTCCATTTCTTAGTGTCTGCTTCAAGTTCTTTCAAAAGTATCTTATAGTTTTCATTGTATAAGTCTGTCACGTTCTTCGTTAATTTAATTCCCAGGTATTTCATTCTTTTTGTTGTGATAGCAAAAGGAACTGACTCCTTCATTTCTTTTACTGAGGATTTGTTGTTTGTATATAGGAATGCTATATACAGGATTTTGATCCTGCGACTTTACTGCATTCATTTATTGTTTCTAATAGTTTCCTGGTGGAATCTTCTACATAAAGGATCATGTCATCTGCAAACAGTGACAATTAGACCTCTTCTTTCCCAATTTGGATACCTTTTATTACTTTCTCTTGCCTGATTGCTGTGGCTAGAACTTCCAGTACTGTATTAAATAACAGTAGTGACAGGGGACATCCCTGTCTTATTCCTGATTTTAGGGGAATAGGCTTCAGCTTTTCCCCATTCAGTATAATATTAGCCGAGGGTTTGTCATAGATGGCCTTTATTGTGTTGAGATACATTCCTTCTATACCTATTTTATTTAGTGTTTTGATCATAAATGGATGTTGTATCTTGTCGAATGCTTTTTCTGCATCAATTGGTGTGACCATATGGTCTTCATCTTTTATTTTGTTTATGTGGTGTATCACATTGATTAATTTTTGTGTGTTGAATCATCCTTGTGCTCCCAGGATGAATCCCAGTCAATTCTCATGTATAATCATTTTGACGCATTGTTGTATTCTATTTGCTTATATTTTGTTTAGGATTTTTGCATCTGTGTTCATCAGAGATATTGGTCTATAGTTTTCTTTTTCTGTATTGTCTTTACCAGGCTTTAATATTAGGGTAATGTTGGCCTCATAGAATGAGTTAGGAAGTGTTGCTTCCTCTTCAGTTTTTTGGAAGAGTCTAAGGAGGATAGGCATTAATTCTTCTTTGAATGCTTGGTGGAACTCGTTGATGAGACCATCTAGGCCAGGGTTTTTTCCATTAGGGAGATTATGGATAGTCATTTCAATCTCTCTGCTATTGATTGATCTATTTAGATTATTCAGTTTTTCTTGGTTCAGTCTAGGTAGACTATACGTTTCTAGGAACTTGTCCATTTCTTCTAGGTTGTTAAATTCAGTGGCATAAAGCCCTTCATAATATTTTCCTATAATCCTTTTTATTTCTGTGGTATCAGTGGTAATTTCTCCCCTTTCATTTCTAATTTTGGATATTTGTGTTTTTTCCTTTCATCCTTTGATTAGTCCAGCTAGGGGTTTGTCAATTTTGTTGACTTTCTCTAAGAACCAGTACTTTGTAATATTAATTTTTTTTCTATTGTCCTTTTGTTCTCTGACTGGTTTAGCTCTGCTTTAATTTTTATTATTTCTTTCCTTCTGCTGACTTTGGGTTTTGTCTGCTGTTCTTTAAGATGGGATGCTAAGGCATTTACTTGTGATTTTTCTTGTTTTAATATAAGCCTGTAATGACATAAATTTCCCTCTTATTACTGCTTTCACTGTGTCCCAATAATTCTGATATGTTGTATTTTCACTGTCATTAGTTTCTATATATTTTTAATCACTTCTTTTATTTGTTCTTTTACCCAGTCATTTTTTAATAAGGTGTTTAATCTCCATGTATATGTGGGTTTTTTCTGCTTTCCTTTTATGGTTGATCTTCAATTTCAAAGTTTTGTGGTCTGAGAATACACTTGGTATGATTTTGATCTTCTTGAATTTGCTGAGACTACTTCTATGTCCCAGCATATGGTCTATCCTTGAGAACGTTCCATGAGCACTAGAAAAGAAGGTGTAGTCTCTTTTTGCTGGATGTAGTATCCTACGAATACCAATTATGTCCAATTGCTGTAATGTGTTGTTTAGAGCTGTTATTTCCTTATTTATTTTCTGTTTGGATGATCTGTCCATGGCTGTTAGGGGGGTGTTTAAGTCTCCCACAATGATTATGCTTTTGTCAATTTCTCCTTTCAGGTCTGTTAGTTGCTTTGTATATTTTGGCGGTTCCTGGTTGGGAGCATATATATTAATTAGTGTCAAATCTTGTTTTATTGTGCCTTTTATCATTATGTACTATCCATTGTTGTCTCTTGCTATCTTTTTTAACTTGAGGTTTATTTCATTAGATATCAGTATGGCAACTCCTGCTTTTCTCTGGTTACCATTTGCTTGGAGTATTGTTTCCCATCCTTTCACTGAGTCTGTTTGTCCTTATGGTTGAGGTGTGTCTCTTGGAGACAGCATATAGATGCGTTTTGTTTTTTAATCCAGTCTGATACTCCGTGTCTTTTTATTGGTGAGTTCAGTCTATTAACATTTAGAGTAATGAGCGATAAGTGAGGATTTCCTGTGGCCATTACTTTTTTGTTATTGTTTGATTTTTGTTTCTTTCTTGTTGCCCAAATTCTTTTCCATTTGTCCTGATGTTTTGTTTCTGGTTGAAAAGTCTCCTTCAGTATTTCTCGAAGTGCTGGCCTTGTGCTGACAAATTCCCTCAGCTTCTGTGTGTCTGAGAAGGTCTTTATTCCACCTTCATATCTAAAACATAATTTTGCTGGATAATTTATTCTTGGATGGAAGTTTTTCGCTTTTAAAGTTTTGAATATTTGATTCCACTCCCTCCTGAATTGTAGAGTTTCTGCTGAGAAATCTAAGCCAGCCTGATGGGTTTTCCTCTAAAGGTTATAGTTCTTTTTTCCCTGGCTGCCATGAGAATTGTCTCTTTGTCTTTGGTTTTGGACATCTTTACTACCATTGGTCTTGGAGAAGATCTGCTAGGGTGCAGGTATCTAGGGGACCTGTTTTCTTCTTGAACTTGGGATTCCAGATCTTTCCATAGGTTTGAAAAATTCTCATCTACTATTTGTTTATATTCTCTGTAGAGTGCTCTGCTCCTTCTTCTAATCCTATTATCCTGATGTTGTTTTGTATCATGGAGTCATATAGTTCTTGCAGAGTTCTTTCAATCCTTTTGGTTCTGTATTCCCTCTCTTCCTCTTCCATGTTCTGATCTTTGATATCACTAATTCTTTTCTCCATCTGATTGACCCTGTTTCCTATGGCAATTATTTCATTTCTAACTTCTTTTACTGTATTATTTAACTCTTTAATTTCCATCTCAATCTTTCTTACATTTTGAATGTCTTTGTTAAATTGTTCCTATTGTTCACAGATTTCCTTTCTTAGGTCGTTCACCTCAGCTATGGTGTTCTGCCAGTATATTTTCATTTCTCTCAGAGCCTTTAGAATGGCTACTTTAAATTCTCTGTCACTTAGTTCAGAAAATTCTAGGTCTATGAAACTCTCTTCTGGATATATTCCATGTTCTTTCTGAGCAGCTTTAATTTTTAAGGAATTCATATTGTCTGCTGGGTTCTTCCTCTTTGACATAAGGGTGTTATGTTCAGCAGAGCCCAGGAGCTCTTTCCTCTGATTAGTATTGTTGTGGTGTCTTGTTGTAGGGAAGACACTAGGTGGCACTGGGAGCCAAGTTTTGGGAGAGGGGAGTTGTTTAGGTCTTATCTCTGGTCTCCAGCTGCGTTTGGAGGTGGTGCAGGTCTATCCAGGGTCCCTCCGCTTCCTGCAATTTGTTGGGGAGGCTGTATGAGACGGGAGAGGCCAACAAATAGCATGCTGGGGCAGCTCCACCTCCTGCCCTGTTCTGGCAAAGCTGAGGGATACAGGGCGAGGATGCTCTTGCTGGTGAATGCTGTCAAATCTACCTTTCTTCCCAGGCCTGCTCCAGCAATCACACCATTCAGGGTGGAGTCTGCAGGCTCGCACTGCCTGCAGGCGCAGGGCAGATGCACATCACAAGTCCAAAGCCGTGGACCTGCTGTCACGAGTTGCACTAAGGCACCTGGCTGGCCTCCACCATGGGCCGGGAATGGGAACTGCGGCCCTGCATAGGAACCATGTGAGCGTGTGCTGTGGGTCTCAAGGGAGCGAGGTGCTGTCTCTGGGGCCCCACCTCAGCCTGAGGCTGTTCAGAGTCCTCACTCAGCTCTCTTGTTACTCAAAAGCTTCAGAGGATGGCTCCCAAGCTCTGTCCCCAACATGCTGCTCTAAGGCCCAGCTCCCCCATGGTCTCCCACCGTTCTGCCACTTTGACTGGCTTGTACTCTTGTCGCCTATTGGTCCTCCCACTCTCCTGCACTGTGCTGATCCCCAGATAGTCAGCAGCGATGGCTTCCTGTCGCTATTCATCTTTGCTCCCTCCCCTCTCTCCCGCTGGCACCCTTCTCTCCAACCTTCAGGTGTTTTCTTGCAATGTGGGGATTTCTCAACTGTCATTATGTCACTCAGGGTCCTCTTTTTTGGCTCCTCAATGGCTATTCAATTGTGTTTTCTGGGAGAGGCTTTAGGGACCTCCTCTCCCCTAGAAATATTTTCATAATAGATATTTAACTTACTATTAGCATTTGGAATTAATGTTTTCTTTGTGAGTGAACTGATCAGTCATTTATAATTTCAAATCTTGAAACAAATCATTTTTCCAAAAGCAAATACCAAACAAAAATGTTTAATTAATTATTCCAGAGATATTCTTTTAATTTCAGATTGGTAAATAAGAGAACATGGGAAACTAACTAGAGTGTAATATTGGCTTTGACCTTGACCTTGGCAGATTGAGACTCTCCAATGGACAACACCTGTAGGGGACTTTATCACACAAATTATGACCACCAATATTCCTAAGAACAGGTCTTCTAGGATAATAAGGATACTTTTACTTACTTCTATTACCACACTAGATTTGATTTGTTTTCACATAACACAGTCTGGAAGTAAGCCATTTAAGACAGTTCCATGTTTTAAAAATGGTTCATCTGATTCCCTTCCTTCTTCCCACATTCAGGCTGCTGTCTCACATCAGTCTAAACTTCAGAAAGAAAGATGAATGTCATCAGGCTTATGTCAGCTGAGTTTTTCCCTATATTTAAAGAAAAAATAACTTTTATGATCGCTTCTATCACAATTTAATTTCTTATTAGATCTCATTGGCCAAAACTTTGGCAACTTTTAGAGGCAAAGAAGCCCAGGAAGCTGAATACCTTTCTACCCCTAACTAAATTAGGATTATAGTAATAAGACTATAGGACAGAAAGCATATTGGTTAAGAAACTTTAGTAACATAAGTCATACTTATATTGTTGCTGTAGTATGAAAAAAATGTAATCTTGTCATACTGAATTTATCAATGATAAAATAACTTAAAAGAATTCTGTTACCTGGTACATCATTTATTGAGCAGGGCTGATTATTTCTGACACATGGGGCATACAATATTTCACCAACTATCAGTAACTCAGCTCATATTCTATTCATGACACTAGAATAGTTGTTTTTGAGAATACTGGGAATTACAGCACTAATTCTTGTGCTGGGCTAGCGTTGTCAAACATGACAACAATTACATATTTGTTGGAGTACATAACTAAAGATCATGATATTTAATTTTTACATGGCTCATGTTTATAAAACACTAATTGCTATGTGTGTTTATTTTACAAAATAATACACTTTTCCATTGATAAGATATAACCAGAAGAGTCAAACTACATTTTATGACGGACATTTGGAATCTCCTTTTAAGAGTCACAACTTCCCTGAACCTGAGAGAAAGCAAGCAAAGATAGTATAATGAATTTACTCTCTGAACTAGGATTGGGAACAAAAAGGTCATGACAAATCTGTTCATTTTCTATCAGTCTCTTTAAAGTTGAATGACATAGGTATTTGATTTACATTACTATAAGTTGTTGTCCTTGTTTATTATCTCTGTGCAGTGATGAGAGAGGCAGCTACAGACATAAATGCAACAAAAATCTTTCCAGAAAGAGGAGAACAAAAGAGTGAAAGAGTGAGAGCAAGAGCATGACGGCAGAGAGAGACAGAGAGACAGAGACAGAGACAGAGAGAGAGAAAGAGAAACAGACAGAGACAGAGACAGAGAGACAGAGAAGGCTGTGTGGCTTTAGAAAGTTTTCTAATATCTTATCCTCAAACTAGTTATGAAGACAAAAATTATCCCTAAAATTGAATGACTAAACAATACAGAATATTGTATAGGAAATAGCTCCAAACTCAGTAGTCACGTTAATTTGTAGGGTCTTGATCTTTGCTGCCTACCATTGTTTTATTGTTAAATTTACTGGGGTGATATCAGTTAGTAAAAATTACATAGGTTCCAGGTGTACAATTCTACATTACATCATCTATATGCTCTGTTATGTGTTTATCCCCCAGAGTCAGTTCTCTTTCCATCACCATGTATTTGAGACCATTTTTGTGATCTTAAGCAAGCCCCTAAAACTCTCAGAGTCAAAAACCATTATTAATATTATAACAGATAAGCACCATAATAGTGTCATCTCATATTTTGTTCCATTTTTTTTTTGGGGGGGGTAGTTCCTTGGCTTGGACTTGAACCCAGGCCACAGCACTGAGAGCACCAAAGCCTGGCCACTACACCACCAAGAAATCCCCCATTTGCTTTTCAAATATGACATAAATCCACGAGAAATGTCATTGGGCATGGTATGGCAAATTAATGGATAACAAAAAAGCTATTCAAATGTATTACCAAAGAATATTTAAGGTACATTGTGATCTAGCATCAGTAAAGAAGCTGAGATGAAAATCTGCATCTAATTAGAAAGATGGATAAGATCAAAGATAAGATTTTAGGCTGTGAAGATGGCACTAGCCGAGGTAAAGAGAAAACATGCTATGTAGTTTTGTGAAGATAACTCAATTTTAGACCCTTGCTTTTATTGTATATTTATTGTATATACTTGGAGATAAGTTTAGGAAAATTAAAAATCTTGAAAATCACATTAAGAGTGTACTTTACTTGTAGATGATGAGAAAGCCTTAAATATTGTACAGAAGGCTATTGACATGAAATTATCGTAGTTTATATTTCTCTAAAGGGGATGTGCTTTATTTCCTTCAGTAATTTTTCTACAAACTGGTCACTATAGTGGAGGTAATCACGGTGCTTAGAGAAGTTATTTTAGAAGAACTGAATTAAAACAAACAAACAAATAAAAACCATGCAATTTGTGGCTTTTAAGCACAAATGGCTTATTTTAGGTATTAGAACAGAAAGATTTCACAGACTACAAGAATGGATTATCAAGCAGAATAAAAATTTCCTATTCCTCAGACCAATGAAGATGGAAAGAGGAGAACTTAAAAAAGAAAAGAAAAGTATTGGATTATTTCACTGGCCTTGTGTTCTTCCTCCCCCTTGGGATGAGTGGAAGTGAGAGGAAGGAATGCATTCTCGTTGATGAGCAGTGGGCAACAGAATTTGCTTTTGCTTTCTGGTGGAACCCAGCAAGGTCTGTAGCAATACAGTGAAAGTGGTTTCACAAACAAACTCGTTTTGTATAACTTTGACAGTTACAAGGACTTCTGGTCAGTTCTTTTGTAAAATATCATTCAATTTTAAAAATTTTTTCATGTGATTTGACTGGGTTTATGTTTGGCTTTTTTCTGGAGAAAAATTACAGAGTAAATACTATTTTCATCACATAATATTAAGAGCACATGCTATCAACATGACTTACGTCTATGTTACCCTTGATCACTTGGCTGAAGTAGTGTTTGTCAGGTCTCTCCAATGTAAAATCACATTTCCCATCCCTCTCTATACTCTTTTGAAGAAAGTCACTTGTGAGGCCATACTTAATAGGTGAGGAGAAAAGCTTTATTTTTTAAATTGAAAACATAATTTATTTGGAGATATCAGAATGTATTTTAAAGTAATTACAAAATAAAAGTGATTATTTTAAAAATAAATTGAGAATTGAAGCAATTATATATAAATACATTCTCTTCAGGGGAAAAGTAATTTATAGAACAATAAAATATATACAGTTTATTTGTATATTTTGCAGTATCTTTTAGTTTTTGTTAGTTTAAGTTTCTGGTATGTCATGAATGCATTAAAGAAAGGAAAGTGGAAGTATTCTAGTATATTTTCAAAATATACTAGAATATAAATTTATTTTAAATTGTGTTACTTTTAATATAGATCCGCAATTTGAAACTTTCCAAAATATTGTTCTGTTGTTTATGGGAGGATAAAGTAAGACAAGAGCAAGGCATTAGATGGAAATAAGTTTATCATGTAGAGAATATACTTGACTCCACTGCATGAACTGACATGGCTGCCAAACAAAGAATCTGAAATATAAGACAATTCTAAAGAATCATAGATAAATCACAAAATATCTAGGAACTCACTCTGAGCAATAAGGCTTTGGAAACCGGAATTATCCATTCAGCAGTCAATTATATTTCCTGTCATTCTTCCATAGGGAATGGGCCCAAGGTAGATTGGTGAACAGCATAAAAAATTTTAGATGTAATAGATACTTATTTACCTATTCACTGGGTACCTTTGTGTTTTCAGTTCTAATTACAAGACACAGAGAAGGATGTGTCAATAAATATTGTCTTTTTTAATAAAAAACAATTTTTCTAGGATTACTGATATTAGGGAACTTGTAGGGTATTAATAGTTCATCTAATATGGCTATCAATTAAGTTTTTCTTTCATATGTTAGTGCTACATCTCACTTAATAAACCTCTTTCCACCCAGTCCACAACCCTGACTCACTATTGTTTATTTTTTCCAGCTTTGTGGGATACAATAGACAAAAAATGTAAAATATTTAGAGAATATTACGATAAATTGATGTATGTATAAATACATTGTGAAAGGATTTCTCCCATCTACTTAATTAACATATTTATGCATATCCATGACCACACAAATTGACTTTTTTGTGAGAATACTTTGCTACTCTCTCAGCAAATGTCAGTTATACAATAGTGTTATCGACTATAATCCCCTTATACATTATACATTCCTCTTAGAGCTGAAAGTTTGTACCCTTTTATCCACATCATTCCTTCAGTCCCTGGTTACCATTTTTATACACTCTGTTCTATAATTTAGAATTTTTATTTAGATTCCACATATAAGTATTACCATACACTATTTGTCTTTCTCTATTTTGTTTATTTCACTTAGCATATTACCCTCACTTTCATCCATGTTCTCAACAAATGGCAAAAGGATTTTCTTCTTTCTCATGGCTGAGTAATATTTCATATATATATATATATATATATATATATATATATATATATAATATTTCATCATATGTATGAAATATTACTCAGCCGTGGGAAAGGAAATACACACACACACACACACACACACACACACACACACATAAACACATAGATTTTTATATATATATTTTCATTATCTGTTTATTTCTTGGCAGACATTTAGGTTCTTTACATATATTGGCTATTGTGAATACTGCTGCCATGAACACAGAATTGTAGATATGTCTTTGATTTCCTTATTTACTGTCCTTTACGTTTAAATCTCTTTCTGCTGGGTAAATGTGTGAATTCAGATATTCAGTTGCTGGTTCTCTGGCATACTAATTGGCAGAAAAAAAATAACACTGGAATTAAAAAATTTATAATAAGCTGCATAAGAACAGTAGAAGTTTCATTTTATTTCTACTATTCTTTACCTGCTACTACTACAAAATTTGGGAAAACTATAATTACGCAAAAAAGGTAATTCCTCTCATGATAACTATTTTAAAATTATGTGTGTTCTGGAAACTGAATGAAGAAAGACTTTATTACCAACAATATTTATTGAGTTTATTGTCACCTCTATTACTTTCTCTTTAGTTAGTGACATTTCTGGGTAAACAGAAAAATGGAGCTAAAAATGTGCATTTATGGTCAATTTAGTTCCCTTTTATAAAAAACTTCATTAAGATTTTGCTTGCCTTTAGGCTAGTTTCTCCTTTTAAGATGACCCAGTTTAATTTCTTGATATTTCATGGCCCATCTGAGCTAAAATAAACAGACCTTGAATTTTATGAAACAAAGTAAATAATTAGGAGGTCAACTGGTGTCAATAAATTAGGATTGATTTGTATTTTTAAAATCTGCTATTATTCTATATTAGAGTGTTTAAATAATCATGGAATCCATACAATGAATGAGCAATAGGTATATATTTCACACTATTTTATAACTATTACACATTACAAAAATAATGTAATTAAAACATATTTCAATGTAATTTTAATTTTTAAAAGATGAATAATTATACCATGGAAAATATATGTGGAAATAGTCTTCTACCACTTTAAAATGTAGTTAAAACCTCAGAAATTATGCTCTAAAATCTACAAATCAGGAAATATAGTATAATCTTTTCAAGTTAAATGTATTAATTTAGAGAATAAATTTTGTGCTCTAAAAATAACTGTATTAGTCATTGAAGCGAGATTGAGCTCCACATTTTGTAGTAATTTTTTTTTTAGAACTGCCAGTAAAATTTGGAGAAATTCTAGTTATTTATTTCATAAGTTTTAGAGAGTCCATGTGTTTTTTGCAATTATTTGAGGCCTTTAAGTCAAAGATGCTATGAAGTGCTTATTATTCAATATCATGACTTCTTTACTATTAAGATAATTATGAGATCAGAGGACTGTTAAAAAGAAAAAATCAGATAAATATTTTTATTACTACATAGAGCAGATTAGAAAAATGGAAGCCAAAGAGGGTAAATTAAATTATTTACTTAGAACTTGGGGACATGTATGACAGATTCCATTAAACATGCTTTGTAAAGCACACATAGACACATACACATGATATAAACACAAACGACACACAGAGTCAAATGCGTTGAAAAGATAATTAGTGGAATATAAGGAGCAAGTTCTTATAAGGAGGTAAGCAGAAAGGAGCCAATCTGAACTGTGACTAAAAGGTTACAAAGAATGTGGATATGGCACCTTTTTGAAATAAATGATTTTCGATGTGCCTGAAGGCAGAGCTAGAATTTTTCTAAAGAATTAGCTACTTGTTAGCTCACCACAAAACAAGTGGTTGAAAAATTTTCTCTGAAATTATATAAAATAAACCAGGATTGTGACCGTTTGGAAGTTAGTAACTTTTAGCACAGAAGTTGCCAGCGTGACAGAATTTGTACATTAGAACATGGATAATTTGTGGCATATTCTGTAGTGTGGGTCCTATATTCTCAGTATGCCTTTTGTTTGCCTTTCATATTTCCAAAGTTAAAGAACCTCTGGACTTGGAGAATTCAACTGAAAAATTTAATTATACCAGATAAATAGCATTCAATGCAATAACATCTTCGCAAGACGTGGTTCTGTCTAGGTATGATAGCCTTTATTCATGCATATTCTTCTTACTGTCTCTGAAAATTGCAAGAGGGTAAGTTACTTATTTCCCTTCATAAGGTTGCCTTAATGCTCCATTTTATATATATACTTTAAAAAAGAGAAAAGAATAAAGCTATTATATCATAGTTTTCACAGAAACCATAATTTTACGTTTTATGTCATCTTCAGTGTAAGTGAAAAGTTTAAAATAGTTGTTCTAGGTTTTATTTAAAAGAACGTTCTCCAAAATAATTGGTTTAAAATAAAATGCTGAAGTGTGAGAACATTTCAGTCAGGGAGCTTACTGTGACAAAATATTATACAAGTAAAAACTACAAGTTATGTTTTCATGGTGTTGAAGGTTAGACAAAGTAGACATGGATCTGATCCTTATACTTTGAATGCAAATATGTGCTTTTGACATGAAAAAAAAAATCTAATTTTAGTAAAAAACAAGCAGACAACAGTATTCTACAGCAGTGTTCTCTGCTGCGTTTAGAGCTGCAGAGTGGTAAGAAAGTCCAAAAGGTAGGTCAGGGCAAGTGAATAATTCTCAGTTGAGAAAACAATTGCCTCTTGACTGTAGGCTAGGCAATTTTTCTTCAAGTTTTTCACATCTTAAGAAACCTCACCTAAGAGATAATAGGAGTCCTATTGTGAACAAATGAGATATTCATCTTTGGATCAACTCCACTGAGGCTTCAAGTAATATCAGAAACTGACCCAATGGTGCCCTAGATATTACACTTCTAAGAAGTCTTGAAACGCAGTTCCTTTCCTTTGATTTTCAAAAAACAGGGATTTTTCTATGTTCAAAACAGAAACTAAAATTACAAAAACACATTGCTAAGGAATTGAGTGACATTCATCTTGCAAATGCAAATTAAACACATCTTGCAAATAGGAGATCTTTCTATTAATAATTTTCCTAGTTAGAACCCCAGTGGTGCTAGTGTTTTTCTGGTCCAGTGATAATAGTTAATTAAACTACTGATATATCCTTCTTTTTAAAATGTAGAAGATGTTATATCATTAGGTTAGTATCTATTTATTAAGTAACTACTGTGTGTCATTTACCTACAACTGAGCTAAGAACTGCCACTTCCAAAATAAACTTTATTTGATATGTTCTACTGATAGAATGAGAGCTGGGAAATATTGATACGGCCTTGCCACTAGGCTGCATCTAAATCACTCCTGCTTGATGACTTTCTCTGCTGTCTTTAAAGATCTCCTAGAGTAGATGTGCTACAAACTTATTATCAAATTCTATCAACGGGGAATTCTTCCTAATAACTAATATCATCCTGGAGCCAAAATCTTTGGCCATTAACATTGTAAATAGCTAGACTATTAATATATTGTCATAATTTAAAGCACCTAAACTTAACGTTTTTTCTATTTCTTTCTTTTTTATTTCTTCTTTCAAAGAAAGATGCATCCTTTTTCTTATGTAACGCTAACCTATCATGCTCCAAGTACTGCTCTCACCTTAGGTATCTTACTTCAGTGTTTTTTGGTTTTTCTTTTGTTTTGTTTTGTTTTCCTTTTTCTCTTGTATTAGCTGGCTTTTTCTCCTAAGCATGTAAACATGTGCAAGTTTCTCCCATATTAAAAATATTATTTCTATGTCACCATCTCTACTTGTTAATTTATTTAATTTCCAATGTAGCTTGTTTGCTTTCTCTTCCGTTATCCCCTTAACTCTTTGTGAGCTGAGAACTTTTCTCACCACTACACAGAAATTGCTTTTAATAAGATCACTAATAACCTAACTGCAAAATCTAATTATTACTTATCATTTTCGCATTACTTGAATGAAAAGTTATTTAACCCTATTGACCACTACTGGCACTAATAATATGCCTTCAATTTAAAACAGTTTAATACATATATTTTTGAAATTTTCACCTCTCTTAGATTTTATGACTACAGACGTTCTCTGTTGGTTTAATTTTTTTCAATTACTCCTTATGCTATTGTTTGTGGTTCCTCTTTTTCTACTCACTCCTTAGATATTTGTGTTACTCAGAGCCTGAGCTCTTACCTCTTCTCTTTGTTACATTCTTTGTGGACAGTCTTACGCACATTCACAGATTGTACTGCTATTTAGTTATAGAAAACTACAAACCCATTTCTCACTTCAGACTCTTTTCTATTGTTCAAGCTCCAAACACCTGCTGGTACCCTTAACCAGCTGTATATGTGAACTTCAGCCCTAGTTCTAATTGATAGGGCCATCGGCTCTCTTACTCACCTGCAAAAATATGAATCACTGTTATCTTCTCTCTTTCCTTTTACTTTCCACTAGTTAAAAACTACTTCCTGCCCCATGACTTATAAATCACCTCCATTGTATAGTCTTTAATCTCCAATTTCGATATCACTATTTTATTCCCCAAAGGGACCACTGCTTTTACCTTCTACTAGTTTCATCTTCTGTAGTCTTGCTCCTTTTCATGTCTCTGTTAAAATTGTTTTTAGAGTAACCCTTTTCCAACACATATACCACCATATCACTTCTGAGTGTGTATTACCGTCTGTTCTCCAATGCTTATCTCTGGGAGAGTTCAAATATCATACTTTGGCAACTTCAATCATCAGTAACCTTATTTCTGCCTGATTTTTCATGTCTATCTCCTACCATTCATTGCCAACAGTCCTTTGTACCCTCCTATCCCCTAGACACACACACACACACACACACACACACACACATTCTGTTTCTCTCTCTATGCCTCAGCTATATCAAATTACTTTGAAGTTCCCTGCAGCAAATGCCTTTAGTTCCTGTGTCACATCTATGCCTACCTCTAATTTCAGCTACTGCTGTGGCAGACATTTCTAAACATGCTCTGTTTCATTGCACTACCCCAAACACATCAAACAGCATGCAACATTTTGTTCCAGGGCCTCCTCCCATGCCTCAGAAGCTCTACTGACCCTGCACCATCACAGCCAGAGTGTGAGAATGTTATTCCACTATGGGCATTCCTCTACCAATAGTGGGCACAAGTGGATAAATGTTCCACTCTCTTAACTTTTAGGAAAATCTTTTGGAGGCCTTCCCTTTGTTTTCCAGAGGTACTGACAGAATTCAGTCCCCATTGCTTATGGTAGCAACTCAGAATGAAACCTTATATTACCTCTTACGCTTTTTCTCGCTAAGCCCTTTCCCTCAGTACTGTTTACTAGGTTCATTTCCAACCCCCAAGGACCCTGCATGTGTTCAAGATATTATCTGAGGTTTAACTTCTGAGAAACCTAAACTAACTCTCTTCCAGGCACATCAGCTCTTGTACATGTTAATACTCTCTTCTGAAATACCCTGTCTACACAAGATTCACATGAAAAAAAGTCTCATATCCTTCAGCATTATGGTTTGTTAGCAATTATTTGGTGAATGTTATCAAATTTTTAAATATATAATTATACCTTGTAATTTTAGCAACTGTTTATTTATCATCATTTCTCCCACAACAGATCATAAGCAACTTGAGAGTTCAGTCCAGGCTTAGTTACCTATGTTTCCCAATGTCTAGTATAGTAACTAGTACACAGTGGTACCAAATTACTTGCACTAAATAAATGACATTTTTATTTTAATATGACAACATCTGATTAAAGGAGATGAGACATTTTTCTGATGTCATTCACTGAAAGAATGATAGAATTATCATTTAAAGAATCAAATTTTAAGAAAAATAATAATAAAACAGCCAAAACTATTTTTAAAACCATCTCTAAAACTTTCTAGGCTAACGTGTATAATATGACAGGAACAGTATTTATAAACATCCCAAGGACTCAGAGGTTGATGGTGGTAGTGCCAACTGGAGCCAGAGAGGGCAGAAGAGAGTGACCAAACTGAAGGTCCTAGAGATTAAAAAGATCAGGTAGATCTGATTGCCCCTTTAGGTAGAACTAGAAAGTATGTCCAGAAGCCCAGGAGTCCAGAGTTGTCAGTGAGCACTCACAGGAGGAATGAGAAACAGTGAACATGAGAGAAATATGCTACAGGCAAAGCACAGAATCAATTATAGGCTCATAAAAATAAGACGAAGTTTGTTGAGATTATTGAACATGGCAAGACAGCCAGGTTATAAGAAATCAAACCACATACAAAGAACAAAATTGAGAAAAGCCAAAATCTTAGTAAAGTTGTCTTAGGAGTGAAAGTTATCAGAGAAACTTGGAAAAAGAATTTGAGGTATCTTGATTTTACAAAAGGCTCTAACTACTTGGAAGAAGTCCGGTTTTACCAGCAATATTTCCCCCTGTATTTCAAAGAATTATTCCCAGTGGGGCTATGAGAAACATATAAAGTCATATTTTTATAAATTAATGTTAAAATAATGGTTATTTAAGGTATTTTATTTTTAACACATTGAGTGAGTATACTTGATGTTATGGCATTTCAAGGACATGTACCTGGTTCTAAATGAATAGCATAAATGGTATCAAGAAAAGAAGTACAGTGTTTTTTTAAAGTCCCAAACATATACAGAAACATGCAAATAGTAAAGTTTAAAGTTGAACCAAAAATATGATTTAACTGTAGAAATGCTTTGCATATTCTTACCTAATGAAGGTTTATAGTGATGTACTCAATATTACATTTAATAATCTTCCTTAGACAACTTGTAGTGAGACAGTCTCAGTTGGCTAGAAAAGGTACATATAAGATAAATTTTAACAGATATAAAAATAAAGTACCACTATGAGTGTTTAAAAGTTAACTTCTAATCCTTATATAAATATTAGTAAACCAAATTCAGCTGCCTGAAAGTAAAACATTAAACTCTATGCCCAAATAGGAATTACCTAAGAAGTACAGATTAAACATAAGTTAACATAATGTATGTGTTAGCTTCCTATCGCTATACAAAGTGACATTTTCACAGAGCCTGGGGATTAGAACATGAACACTTTTGAAAGCTCTTTGTCAACCTACCATAGAGCTTTCTCTGGTCCCAAAGGGAGCCATCCCACGTGCAAAATACATCCACCACATCCTAAGGTTCCTGGTACAGTATCAATTCAAGTCTAAAATCTCACTTAACACTTAGTGGTTCACAAGTTCCAAATTTTATCATCTAAATTAGCTATGGGTGAGGTTCTGGGCATAATCCATCTAGGGCAAAATTCCTACCCATCTGTGTACCTGTAAAGATAGTAAAAAAGTTAAATACTCCCAAAATACAATGCTGGAACAGACATAGGGAAACAGTTGTGGATATCCTCATTTAAATGGAGTCACCTGTCACAATTAAATTCTAAATCTAACCAAGCAAACCCATTCAATTTCAATGGCTATGAACAATCATCTGTGTGGCTTGTTATAAACAGCAGGAAAACAACAACAAAAACCAACAAATCACACCTTCAACACTCTGCATGGAAATATCGTTTGATAAATTTACAAGTTTCCCTTTCCACATAGCTTGTAGACACTATTCAGCTAAGCTTCCTGCCATCATATAACAAGGATTCCCTTTCTTCCAGTTTCCAAAAACATGTTCTTCATTTCCTTTGAGCCCTCACCAGAAGAACCTTTAACATTCATATTTCTGTCAACAGTCTTGTTTATGACTATTTAAGTATTCTCTAAGAGAACATCGATTTTTTTTTCTATCATGTTTCTCACTATTTTCTGAGTTCTCACTAGTGATGCCTTAACATCTAGGGTTTTTCTAACATATTCATCATAATTATTTCAAGCTCTGCTCAATACTATATTTATATAATATTCTAAAACTACTGCAACGTTCCAAAGCCATTTTGACATTTTTAGGTATTTGTTAGAGCAGCACCCCATTTTGGGTATCAAGATTTGTATTAATTTTCCATTGCTACTTATGATAACATATTCATTTGTTCCAGGGATTAGGATGTGAGCATCTAGACATATTTGAGAGCCATTATTCAGTCTATCACATCACCTTATTTGAATAAGAAAAAAAAAATACATGGTGGTACCAATAAATTTTTTAAAATGTTAGAATCAAATACCCATTTAATAAAAAAAAAACCCTCAAAAACTAAAACAGGAACCAATAAAACACACCTGTAAAAATTCCACAACTAACATCATCTTTAATGGTGAAAGCTTAAATACTTTATTTCTGTGATTGGGAATAAGACAAGACATTTAGAAATGTTCTGGAGGTTCTAGCCAGTGCAAGAAAGAAAATACATTTTTAAAAAATTTTCAAATCATATGGAGATTAGAAAGGACAAGGTAAAATTGTAATAATAGATGATATAATTCTGTATATAAGAGAAACCCAAGGAATAAACACACACACACACACACACACACACACACACACACACACTGTTAAACCTAAAATATGAGTGTGGTAAGGTTGAAGAATACAAAATAACTATAGAAAACTAAATTACATTTCAATATACTCAAAATGAACAATCCAAAACTAAAGTTATAGAAATAATTTTACACACAGCATAGCAATAAAATATAGAAATAAAGTTAAAAGAAATATAAGACAAACAAAATTACAAAATGTTACTGAAAAATTAAAAAGAGATCTAAATAAATGGAGAGAAATGTATAATACTTTTCTACTCTCTTCCACACAGAAAGTTTTCTCAGCCCACCCTGGCTCCAAAACCCACCCCACTGTGGACAACAACTACTGCCCTGGCTTAAACATAATCCACACTGCTTTTCTACCTTGAGTTGCCCAGCCTCATTGATTGTAGTCTGAATCATTCAAGAAGGAAGAAAGAAAAGCAGGGAAGGAATAGATGAGGGTAGAGAAGAGGGAAGAAGAATTTATTCTCTGCTATAATTAAATACCTTTCCTTTAAAATCATCATTCTAGGTCTCCATATCCAGTCTACTAGCCACAAGGTATAATAATCCTATATCCCATGTGGGTTGTATCAAGTTGGAACATTGTATTTAATACCAAGCACCGTGGTTAAAGAGCTTGAAGAAGCAACCAACAATGTGGATGAAAATACTGAGATTATTTAGCCTGAATATGTATTCAGTGAAAATATACCTGTCTTCAAATTTTTGAAAGGAAATTTGGTGTAAGCTTTTGCTGTATGTTGGAGAAAAGAAACGTGGTTTCAGTGAAATTGTCTTTGAACTAAACATGAGTCCTCAGTCAGAGACCAGATAATCATCTTCTATGTTGTTCAAATATTCCTTGTTTTCAGATAGTAGGCTATTGTAAGTTTCCTCCAATATAACTCTACAGCTCACATGTTAAGTGTATCTCAATTGAACCATTCTAGACTAGCCTTGGAATACAGACTTCAACAGAAGTTAACACCAGAAACTATATGTGAATGTCTCACATGTGATGGACAGCAATTTTAACATTTCACTTAAAATGTCACCTAAAGTGTGCTTGAGTGTGATGTCGTTGTGTTACAGAATTACATGCTTATGATTTTGTAATAAAAGATTTTGTATAGATTACCAGCCTAAAAAGGGGGGTGTTATTTGTGCCGGACCCTGTATATTAATCTTCTAGAGAGAACAAAACTTTCTTAAGTAGATGTAACATGTTGGTTCTACGAATGTTGGATGCTCCACTGACGTCCATGAGTAGCTCATGAAATTATCTTCTCTACAGTCAATGGCAATATTAAGCTGTAAGAAGGCTATCTGGAAAAAATTCAGCCATTGTTAATACTATGAGAACAGTTTGTGGCTGGATACTTTCTGGACAGAACCTCATATATAAGTCAACTTACATGACCTACACTTATGGCCAATCCATGTTGGAATAGATAGCATCCTTCAGTTGGTAATACAATTTTAAATCAGTTCATCATAGCGGTGGGAAACAGAGATGCCGAACGGCTGCTACACATTTTCCTCTTCATGACAAATGAATACACATGCCCAGTTAGAAAAATTCCAAACACTATAAAAAGTACTTTTATAATGTTGCAGCTTTAAAAACATATTTAAAATATATGAAAATGTTAAGCACCTGTATTTTCATTCATTAACTAACAGGATTAATCAATAATGAAAGCAAATAACATGATGCAGAATGAATGAACTCAATGTAGTAAGCCAGCCGTAAATGAGAAGTCTGCATGTGGCATATTCACTAACATGTCCAGTCTTTATATTAAAAAAAAAATCTTGTTCTTGGAGCTGAGCCTCACTTTTACTTTATAACATAGTTTAGATAAATATAAAATAGCAGCCAAGTACACTTATATAAATCAGACAGACCTCATAGGTTTTCACCATATGCACTGAGAAAGAAACAGGTTTACCAATTTACTCTGGCAAAGAATTAGAACTTGAACACTTCTAGAGGAAGCAAGCAGTCCTAGAAGCACTATGTGACAAGCCACACTAAAATTTGAGCCATTAAATGAGATTTTTTTAAGGTTCATAATATAAATTAGTCAGCAACCTGATTAGGTAGCATTAAAAATGAGCTTTTAGCCATTAATAAGCTTCCCCTTGGTTACACAGCCTGTTGTTTTCCGGAGGCGAAAAGAAGAGGGAAGTGCGTGAGCCACTGTTTCCCATGTATGAACAAGATGACAAATGGGAAGATGGCATGGATGTTGGTGAAGAAGGTTTGATTAGCATTGGCAGCATAAAAACTTCTGAATTATTTTGCAAATTTAAAGAAAGGTTACACATGCAGTTGGTGAGCAGAATTATAAAAACCAAAAATAGAACTATCTGAGGAAGCAGACATTTTGTTATCAAGCACGTGATTTGGGTATTTTTGCATCTCTTTATCTTTAATCAAAACTCAGGCTAAGATCTTGATACATGGTAATGGAATTTACTTGTATGGTGCTTGGCCACCAAGCAAATGTCACTAGTGTTTCCCTAGGCCACACCAGTCTGGAAAAACAGTGGAATGACAACAAGCAACAGATGCAAATGATAAGTGCAAAGCTTCACCAGACCGTGAGTACACGGGAAGTCACATTTAAATTAATCCCCCAAATCTCTACACTCTGAGCCTCCACCTGGTTGATGAGCAGAGGAATTTCAGGCTATTCCAAGTATTCCTCTTCCCTGAATATTTGCAGCAACTTGATATTGCATAACACTGTTAATGCCTCAACAATAAATAACAACAATAACGACGACAAAAACTAGAACTGGCTGAAACAGGAGGAAAAAAATATTCTTTAATAATAAGACCAGAGGTAGTGTAGTTTCATCCTGGGCTCACTGATATCATCAAGGACTCAGGCTCTTTCCATTTCTCACCCTGCCGTTACCAGAGGCCTACCTCGTTGTACTCATGCTCTGGTTCTGCCCTAACAGAGGACTGCTGACTAGGTGGCCTTAAAACACTGAAAAGTCAGGTACTGACAAGGCCATGCTCCTTCTAGGAAAGAATGTTTCCTTGCCCCTCCTCACTTCATTGCCAGAAATCCTTGATGTTTCTCTGTTTGAAGTTTTATCCCTCCAATCTCTGCTTCACCCATCACATGGCATTCTCCCTGTGTGTGCCCATGTGTTTGCGTTTCTTATAATGACAGAAGTTGTTGGATTAGATCCTGCTGTCACCAACTATAACCTCATTTTAACGTGATTACGTCTGTAAAGACCTTGTTTCCAAATAAGTTGACATTCATAGGTTCTGGGTAGACATGAGTTTGGAGGTGTGGCATCGTTCAACCCAGTAAACTTGATCTTCCACCAGTGCCTTCATATTTGCAAGATGGCTGCTGTTGAAGATGTCAACTTCTCAACATACCTAGATACAGAGTCATGAAAATAACTGTCTTTACTTGTTTTCTTGGTTTTCAGAATGAAGAACCCAAACCCAGTAGTTGCACCCAGCAGTCATTTCTTCATGTCTCATTCATGAGACATGGTTGTCCTTTCTAAACCATCAATCATCTGGAAGAAAAGCAATTTCCATGATTGGTGTATAGTAGTCATGTTTCCATTCCCAACTTAAAAGGGATTAGTCTTCACCAAAGCACAGGAATACCCATTTTTGAACAGAATGATTGCTTTTATAAAAAAAGCAAACAAAAAAAAAAGAAACATGTGACAAGGAAGAGCTGGAACATCACTGTTAAACCGGCAGTAAAAAGAGTCTGCCGTATTCGACTTCTCTACAGATGTGAGAAGCTCGGTCCTATTCATTCTTGTAAGTAAAAAAGCAATAAAGTAGTTGCATATTTCAAGTTTAGATACTACAATACAATTTTTTTATTAGTCCCAAGGAATTACCAATTTATCTAACATCCTTACATTTGCTGTCTCAATTACTTTAAGCAGCAGGACCACCAGAGGGTAGTCCAGCGAACAGCCGTGGTGGATGCTCCTTTTCCATTACTGCTGCTGATGAAAAACAGACACAAAACAAACCTAGTTTTTACTATTCTGTAAAGATTTCACAGTATGGGACTGACCTGTTCCAGTTAATTATTCCCATAGGCCTTAGTATATCTTCATATGTTCATGGAAAGGATGATATTACACACTGAGTGACACTCCACCCCACCCATTTCACGAGTGGAATTCCTAATCCCAGGACCTCAGAATGAGGCTCTACTTAAAGACAGTGCCTTTAAGGAGGTAATATGGGGTCATATGGGTGTGTTCTAATTCAAAATGACTGGAGCCTTATAAGAAGAGGTGGGTCAATACATGCACTCACACAGAGAAGAGATCGTGTGAGGACACTCTCAGAAGGCAGCCATGGCCAGCCAAGGAGAGGAGCCCTATAAAAACCAAGCTTGTCAACACCTTGAACTCAGACCTCTAGCCTCCAGAACCACGAGAAAAGATATTTATGTTGTTTAAGCTACCTAGGCTGTAGCATTTTATTGTGACAGTGCTAGCAGACTAACAGATAGTTTCTGGAGCTGAGTGACCAGAGAGTCAGGCCTTTCATGTGCAGTTAAGGGATAACTCACAGGAAAGTCACCTAAATTCTGCAGTTTTCAGATTTTGGGTGAATCTTTACACACACACACACACACACACACACACACACACACACATAAACACACACACATCCATTCTTTAAAAAAATGAGCCCTGGCACCAGAAAGGCTGTTTTAGAACAAGTTCTAAATATTTGTCTTACATTATTTATCTAAGTGGCAGTGCCCCTTTGAATTAGTTCCCAGTTAGTTTAATGTCTGCTCATTACCGAGACTCCCCAGGCCATTTTCCCTCATGAATACACTGCTGGCCCGTGCTTGCTGATGGACCCCTGTGCTGGAGACAGCCATCCTGTTGGCGGGAGACATCGTCGTTAAGTGCACAAGCTCTGGAATCAGATTTCCTGGGTTTGAGTCTCTGCTCTTCTCTGCTCCTCACGTTAGGGTAGGTTACTTAAGGCCTCTTTGTCTCTGCCACAGCCGTCTATAAAATGAGGATAATCAAGGGGCCTACCTCATAGCTTGCTAGGATTGGATGAGGTAATATGTGTAAATGCATGTGTTTAGTAAACAGCAGCCAGAAATAATAGTGGCAATACCCTGGTTGATCTAAAGCTGTTCTGTCTGTATGGTATCGTGGAGGATGGAAGAGAAATTATCTGCTCTCTCTCTCTTTTGCACCTTGATCTCAAAGAAGCAGTGTCTCTGCCCTGAGCTTTCATGGTTTTCTCTCTTATTATTGTCTTCCACCTCCCCCGCCCCCACTCTATGTCTTTTCTTTAGCTCAAAACCAATTCCTAGCACCTTGGGGGGTAAAGGGAATAGACAAAAAATGCCTGTTTATTTAGTCTTTCAACTAATTCAACAGAGAGCAACTGAACACCCACAAAGAACAAAGAGCAGGACACTGTGCTGGATTTCCAGTGAGAAAATAGACATATCATCATGGCGCTTACAATCAAACCTAGCAGATGATACGGACCATGATAGTATTTTCCAACGTGATGGGAGCTCGAAGAGGTACCAAGTACTGAGAGCATACAGGCGGAGGAACCACCCGTTCGCTGGCCTGAGAGTTAGCTGTCAATTAGCTGAGCTATTACAGGAAGGACAGCGTGGTAGGTCGTGGCACAGTGTCAGCGAAAGTCTTGGGACAATACATGAGAAGATAGATACATCTGAGAAAGAAAACGTGACTAACATGACTGAAGTATAGACAGTGAGTGAGAGCCTGATGAAGTAAATGTAAAGCTGCAAAACTTGGCAAGGCTCTGATCCAGCAGGCACTGTGGTTACGTTAAGCACGTTCATCTTTATTTAAGGGAAAATTAAGGGTACTGGGTGAAAGGGCAATATAATCACATACGAGTTTTTGAAAGATCACTTTGGCTTCAATATAGGTAACAGACTATGAGACTTGTGAGGGAAGGCAACACTGTTAGCAAGAAGGCCAGTTCTGAAACTGGAAAAAAGTGGTGTTAGGTAATTGGGATAGTTGGGCTGGGGGCGCTGAATGGGGGTACTTGAGATAAATCAACGTATGTTGGTAATTGAGTAACTTCAAGATTTATGGCTTGAGCACTGTTTGGATGGTGGTTCCATTTATCATGAGAAACAATATAAATGAAAGAATTAAAAAGAATGAGGACAGTCATGTCGTTATCAAGGTGCTTGGCACTGGACCAGATAAAAAATGCAGAGACAGATATATAAGTCTGGAATTTATAAGAGTGTTTTGAACTAGAAGTCAGCATTTGGGAGTGTTTGGCATGGGAGAGATAGCTACCAGAAATGAAAACATAGTCTAGTTAGAGAGTTTAATATGCTCTTAAATCGTTGCTGTGAAGATTAATTTAAATCATCAAATGTGCTTGTCTTAGGGTTTGCTGTACAATGGAATACGATTTAGTGATAGGTTGTTGTTACATATATTTATATTCACACAAATGTATGAGGTTAGGACTGATATTATTTTCATTGTAATGATTAGGAAATGAAGCATAAAGAGGTTAACTTATTTGCCACAGTCACACAATTAGTAAGGTTCGGAGCTAAAATTTAGTTCCGTGTTCATGTCCGTCTAATTCCAGAACCCATACCCCAAGCCCCTTTGGTTTGGTTTTGTTTGCCAGTAATTCAGATCTACTTGTTATCATTGAAGTATTTCTTGGATTTCAAGTTCTCCTTGTAAAGAGCAAGATGAATACATAATCAGCTCACTCACAAAATGCCATACTCTACGTTACCATTAGGAAATTATACTAAATAGGTAAAGAGTTAAAAAAAAAGTATGAATTTCCCATTCAACAAGTCACCAGTATGTAAAAATCCATGTGTTTTCAGCAGAATGTGACTATATGTATTAGGCTAAAAGTCAGGGATAGTATCATATTTTATTGGTTTAAAAAGTGTCCTTGACTCCAAATGGAAAAATCAGCTTTTGAAACAGAGAGAGCAATGAGTTACATCTTTGGAATACTCATTTTGGAGGCTCATTGAGGGAGTTCATGGAGGGTTCCTGGGGCTTATGCATTTTCATTTGCACTCAGTGGAGCTCAGTCGTGCATTGTCATTTGCAAGGTGCTTGTTTGAGTAATCTGGAAGTGAATTAGGAGAGCAACTCCATCCTTTAAGTGTTATTGTTCTTTCTTTCAGGCTCTTCTCTTTCCAGTCTCTACTAAGGTACTTCAGTGGCTATAATGACGTGAATTCAAATTACCAGTGTGAGACTAGCAAGAGACCTGACATGCAAACAAAATATTCTTTTAACATTTCACTGAACTAATCATCCTAAAGGATTTACTCTGTCTTTTATAAGCTCTTTCTCAGCTTTGATTTTTTTTTTCTCTCTAAATGTATCTTGGTAGTTTAGTTCAAGGAATTTTTAAATGTCAACCTGAATCTTTCAGTAAAGTTGTCACACACAAAAAGCTTATTTTGGTTACTATGTGAAACTGATTATTTTAACCTTATAAAAATACAATAATGAGACTTATCAGACAAGTCTTAACAGTACCACACACACACACACACACACACACACACACACAGAGAGAGAGAGAGAGAGAGAGAGAGAGAGAATATACATAGTGAGTTTACAGCAAGGAAAATAATGCATTAAGCTTCAAGGTAATACTCTTTTATGGTAAAGACTATCATATCAGTTCACATGAAATTTTCTTCAGATATTAGATAAGAGGAATTATATTACAATTTTTTAAAGAATTAAGGATTATGGAAGAAGAACAAACTGAATAAAAGTGTTAGTATTTTATAGGATCAAATATATATCATTGTCATTGTCATCCTTAATTCCTCAACTAATGTGAAATCTTTGAAAGACTGAGAGAAGTCAGTTAAGGAAATCAGCCCATCCCCTTAATAGTGATAAAGCCTACATTGTACGGCATGACTTGGTCTGTTAAGTACGTGGGCTTGCCCAAAATGTAGCCCTAAAGGAATGTTTCCATCTAATCACTGCTTCTATAAAACCTTCTATGTTTCTACCACATAGGCACATTCCAAAGACAAAAACGAGAAAAGAATCTGAACTAAGTAAGCTTAATTCCTATTTTCAAACTGACTATTCCCCGAAGGGGAAAGAAAGAGGAAGCAAAGTGGGGACAACTGAATTATTCAGATGGTGGTCTCTCTACCTGTAAACATGAGGAAAAGCAAATAAACGTACCCCTTCACAAGAAGTCCAGGTAAAATTTACAGACCAGATTGTCATGATCGGTGTCTGTTAGTAAATAGGCATTTGTCCTCCCTTATAATAAAAGTATTCTGCATAAAGACTTTCAAATTAGAGTACTGATGAAAAGAATGAATCAACTGATAGAAAACCCTGAAAATCACTGTTAAATTGCACACTTTGATAGGAATTACAAGTTCTTTATTGGTCAACATGCCAATCCTTGTTCAGCAATAGGTGTCCATCCAGCTGTTACCTATGGAATTAGATCTCCATTGTTGCCTCCAGCTATCGTCATTTAGACCCTGGGAAATCTTTTCATGAAACAAAAAAATGCCATTTAAATTTGCTGCCAAGCATTGATTCCACATTCTTTTAGCTATAGGTATTGGTTTTTCTAGGATCTATGAAGCAGGAGACAAGTATACTGCTACAGTAAAATTTAGATCATATGACATGTTTTACACAAATTTCAGATAATTACTGACTAGAAAAATGATGGCTATATGAGTCATATTCCTAATACATCCTGACCAGAGTGATTATCATAACAAAAACATTCAAATTCAAATGACAGATTCAGTAATTATATTTCTCATTTTTACAGCATTCACATTGTAGTCACCTATATCTTTATGTCATCTGATATCTAAGTGTCTTCTAATCTCAGAGTAACCACTTCCTGGTTGAAAAAAATGGAATTGGATAAAATGGCAAATGTTTAATGTGTGCTCATATTCAGTAGGGATTCAACATTAATATAGTCATGTATCGTCAGTTCTAATAACTATATACCTCAATAGTAATTCTGAAAATTTTTTGTCCAAGACTAAGAAAGAACTGTTCACTGTGTTGTTTTGATTTGCTGGTATTTAACATACCTCCAACCAGAAAGAGAATCATACGAATCATACAAACATTTGGGTGTGTGTGTGTGTGTGTGTGTGTGTGTGTGTGTAGGCTTATATGCTTTTACACTGTACTTTATATTTTAACTCTCTACTGAAGGTCATATTCTTTCTACCTTTCCATGCTCTTTCCTTTGTGCTACCTCCCACTCCCACCACCCAGTGCCCCAGCACATACGTATCTCACTGAAAATGAAAACTATGAGGGTTCTTATCTAAAAATTTAACAGGGCCCAAACAAGGGGCAATTGATTATTTCCATTGGGAAGTTATATAGATAAGTTTTAGCAAATAAGAGGTTCATGACTTAAATGCACTCTGATACACTGTCATTTGCTCTGACTTTTCAGGAAATGTTAATAGTGCCATATACTTTTACATTATGTTATTATGTAGAAAAAGAAAGGATGAGTCATAAAATTTGGAATGAACCATGCTCTGATAGTACCACCATCCTCCACTGAACCCTTGAAAATGTGGCACAATTTCACTAAGATGAGGTTGGAATTCTTTGGTCTTTCATAAATGTGAGAAGAGTAGCAAGTTGGTTAGTGAGAAACATATAATTTGTAGGAGAAGCCATCAAGAGAAATATGCAAAACCCAATGTAAGACTACTCCCCTTTCACATATAAACCATAGAGGATAACACTTTGAAGAGTAGGGAAAACCAGCACTTAGCTATAGAAATATTACGATGCAAATATATAATACATGACATATTCATCTAATCAATAGCTATTTAGTGTGCACTGAAGTTTGGGATACTTTGGCAAATGAAACCGACAAAGTCTATTAATACCAAGAGAAGAAAACAAAGGGAAAAGGCCTAACCTAGTAATCATTGTGTGAAATTTGTCTGAAACAGAATCAGAACCATGTCATCAGAAGTCAACAACTCCCTGACCCCACTGAAATGAAATAAAGAATCTCAAGGAGTCCAGATGTTATTAACTTCCGCAGCAATGTCTTCCCTGGGAAACTTTAACAAGTAGGAAAGCCTTCCCATGGAGAACATGACCATAGATGCTTGTTGGCACACTTGTCCTGGTTTTCACCTGTTTTCCAATGCCACCATCATCAGCACCATTTCTACACTCAGTAGAGTCTTGGTTTGAATAGCAAATGATATGGTCGCCTTAAATGCAAACCTATCTCTGTAATGAGACTAAAAAGTGTCTCAGTGTCCTGGATAATCATTGGGGTCTGAGGGTGCAAGTTTGGCCACTGTTTTAGATAAAGATGGCACTCTCTCTACAATAAAGTCAATAGGCTGTTTTTCCACCATGCACATCAATCCTATCTGTCAGAATACAAGGCTGATTCCTGAATGTGTCTCTATGGGGCAAGAAAGTTGTCTTGCTCCATTGGAGTCTTAATAGGCATAAATCCAGGTTAAGAATGCTATCTGGCAGCAGTGTCTAGGTAACTAAATGAAGTATATCTCAAATTTAGATTTGTTTTTGACGGTCAGGCTCTGAAAAAAACACAATATTTTCATTTAAAAACAGCAGGGCCCAAGTTAAGGTGGGAAGAGTAGGATTACTTATTCTTTCATTTATTTGCTTTTCCATGCAACAAATATTTATTAAATATTGCCACACATTGGGCTACACTGGTCCTCAAATATGGCCAGGTCAGCGCAGTTTTCGACCTTACCATCGTCCTGAGTCTTCGCTGGACAATAAAAGGATTTTATTGGAGGAAAGAGTAGGGACATGCAGTTCTAGGAATTGTGTAGTTTGGGACTTTAACAGGAAATATTTTGGTTTTATCCTTATGTTTTTGAGGTGTAGGTTCTACATATACATATAGAAACAGATTAAGAAAAGAAGGTTTGACAGAAACCACATGAGTATTTCTAGTAAAACTACAAAGAAGGTAAAAGATATTTTATTGCCATCCTGTTTGAGCAGCTTAGTCTTGAAATTCAAAAATATAAAGGAAAAGGTCACCAACTTGTACTCTTGGTTTTCATCACGTAAATAATATTTCCTTTTTTTCACTGATGAAACGGAATCAACCTTTCTACTACAGACCATTTTATGAGAAAATGCTTTGAATATGTACTTGGTGAATGGTTGTTACATGCAGACAATAAACAAAACCTGGCCTTCACAGAAGCATGTGGGATTCTGAAAACCCTTTTCTGAGCGTGTCTTCCTAATAGTGCCCATTATCTTCAGCATGTTTCACTTCACATGCATCAGCATATGCACTTTACAGCCCCCTTTGTAAACACACAAACTGCATTCTGCAAACTTTCAACCCACATTTTTTTATTTGTGCATCAAACACATCAAAGAACAAAAGATCTGTGGGAAAATTACGCACCAGCATGTAACTCCTTTTATCAGAGCACAGAGCCTGAAGACGTCTCCTTGCTCTTTTATCCATTTAGGAGCTTTGCTCCTAAAATGAGTTATACCTCCCTCCCACTTCCTCTCCATCTTTTATTGTCACCTACTTTGTGTTTCATCCCTTTACTTGTTCTTTTCTAAATTCTGAGCAAGCAAAAGGCAAAAAGAAATTTATTAGAAACTGTAAAAAGACTATGATGAGACAAAATAAATTATTAAAATAAAGAAAATAAAAAGATTGCACTGTTACTGGTTTATGTCGTTAATCTGGCAACATGAAAGAATCTCCTAAAATGCAGTCAGTCTGTTCGAATATGAAGTAAGAACCAAAGTTGGCTAGGAAACAAAGCAACATGAAAAGCATAAGCTTAAGGTAATTAGAACTGATGGAAAGGGCTAATGAGAAAATTGATCTGTTTGCAAGGTAGGGAAAGTGGAAATAATTTCTTGCACGTTACGCAAATCAAGCCTTCATAATTAGATTTGACACAAATACAGGTATAACATTATTGCATGGGACATTAGGTTGTACTACAAGGTAATTTAGGTTGGAAATATAAGTTCTGTTAAGAAGTAAAGTCTCCAATTTAATAAGATCAGGAACGTTTTCATGATAAAAAAAAGAAAATCATTAACACTTTTTGTAATTTAAATATTCAGTGTAGCCTGGGAGAACAAAGTGGAGAAATAATACTGAAATATAATCATATTGCTCCAATTGAATAAAATGTGAATAGTAAACAAGCAGAATACAGATGAAAAATTAAGTAGCACTTTTTAAATTCCAAATTAGTTGTGTTATTGTACAATTACTGCATACTAATTTACTAGGCAATGAAACAAGGAAAGACTAGTGACTTTCAAACAATTATACAATTTAAATTACTTGTATATTTATTATCCTGCAGTTTTATTTACCGTTTAAAAATATATAAACAAGTCAAAGTCATACTGTATCTGGGAAAATAATGAGAACTTCAAAAAAAGTATTAAACCTGAACCAAAGAGAAAATATAAATATATTTAATTTTTTATTTATTTGTAAGAATAGAAATAATGTGTGGTTTGGTTTGATTTACATTAAATTTAGAACGCTCCAAAGAAAAGATTGTTTAGTGTTGTCTTAAATGATTTCATTGTAGATTTCAACCAGTTATCAATTTATTGCTTCTCAGATGCTAACACCTATTTCATGATTTGATTTGATACGATGAACTAGACTCTTTCAGCATAACTTCTTTACAGTGAATATGATGTTAAATTTTGTCAGTAGAGGGCAATAGAGGGGCATTGCAGGAAGAAGTGGAGGTTATCTTCCTGGTTCCAATGTGCTACTGTAGTTTTTCCGCTCCCTGTGTAGAGAACTTCAGTTATGCTATATGGTGAGGTGGGGGACATTCTCTCCAAATACAAGGCCAGAGCAAGTAGTTCTTCTATAACCTTGCAGCCATGTCTCTTCTGATTCAGGCACTGCACAATCCAGAACTCATGCCTGCATTGCTTACACTCTTCCTGCATTCCCACACACCAGCCTCAGCTTGATGGAACCTCAGAAAGTTGTTTCCCTCTCTTTTCCCATTGTAGAATGTGAGCTCCAAGTCTCTCACAGGACTTGCATTGTGTCTGCACACCAACCTTATCTTGTCTAAGCTTTGCAATCTTGTCTGTCCAGTGACTATGAACCAGATTTAGTCATGGCCATTCTGCTAAATTCTCTGCCACCAATTTGGCTGCAATCCTATCTTCTTCAATGAGGTCAGAACCCCAGCCTTGAGGATAGCACCTCCCTTCCAATTATGTTCTTCTAAAGTACTCTTTCTCTCTCCTAGGATATACACAGTTCTCTTTACATTTTTATAGTAACCTAGTGTGTCGGGGTCCCCCAAACCATCCCCAGTTTTCATGATTCACAGGCAGAATTCATAGGAATCTATATACAGTTGTACACATGGTCATGATTTATTACAGAAAAAGGATACATAGAAAAATTACCGAAGAGAAAAGGTACATGGAACCAGGCAGGAGGTTACAAGAGTCTTCACAAAGTTGAGTCACACAGACTAATTTAATTCCTTCTGTATCAAATAGCGACAACATATGTGAAGTATCGTCTATCAGAGAGCTCATTAGAAACTCAGTAGCCAAGAATTTTCTCAAAGTCCAGTCATATAGACATCTTCTGCCTGGTCCATGCCCAAATTCCAGATTCCAAAATGAAAACAGGTATTCAACATAAAACATGCTGTTTGCATAAAATGGTTGGCATAGTGAGCCAGACTTATCCGGGAATATTGAAAACTCTTCTGAAATCAAAGTTCCTAGATTCTAGTGAAAGACCCATCCTGCAAGCCAGCCATTCTAAGGACAATCTAATAATCTCAGGCCTGTTAACTTTCTCTCATACCTATTGTAGTTTAATAGTTTTATATTAAACTTTTTAATTGAAATTATTGTGTGACTTATGTCTCTTAACTGGACTTAGACTGATAAGGACATATAAGTTACTTCTTGAGACATGAAATTTTTTCAATGTTACATTAATTTTTAATCTGTTCCAAAAATATTTAGAAAATTACTGCTACAGAATACTAAATATTATCAGAAGTTAGGCTCATGACATCAAACAACAATTCAATTTAGACAATTTAGAAAAAAAAATTTTAAAATCCAGACAGCTGGTAGCTGGGTTTATGTCTATACCCAAAAGTCATTTTAGAATAGAGCAAGCAAAAAAAGGAACAAGTGTGAAGTCTGTAAAACATGTTCTTGTTTTTATGTGAAAAACTTTTCTTTCAACTATTTTGCTATATATTGAATATTCAAATTATTTTAAAATATTCATTAAGGAAGAGGATTGGCTACTTTAAAATTCTATGATCTAAAAGATGGGAAATGGGAAAATGCTAAAACTGAAGCTAGCAGAAGCAAAATATATTTTACACATGTCCTAAGAAGCAGGTGGGGAATTAAAAACGCAAAGCGATCATGCAGGAAACTCATTCTGGGTGCTTTCTGATACGGCAAAACTGCCTTCAAACCAGGGTAGGACCCACACTCCCGTGCTTGCCTTTGAGTTTTATTTATTTGGCTCCAGCAAAGGCTAAAAAGCAAAACTGAGTTGAAAGGGGACATTTTTTGTCTGTGGATTTCAGATTTCTGGAGTTCTTGGAAAGCAAAACAGAAGAATCCCTGACTAAATGCTTTCTGGTAAGTCCCTATGAAAAGCTATGATTCTTAACATAACAGGATGAAGAGCGACTAGTATAAGCCTCTCTGGTGTCAGAGTAGATAAAAGGTAGAGGCTGTCTGTCATCAGCATTCCCTGAGAAAGCAGGTTTTGTTTGGACTTGGCTAGCAGAGAATCAAATAATTTCAGAGGGCAAATATACTGTACTTAAAAGCCAGTCAACTTAAACCTATAATTTTAAAGGTAAGAAACTAAACACAGGAGAGTAAGTTACACACCAAAGAAGCACAGCTAGTTAGAGGCACTAGCTAGTTAGTAGTAGCAAGCTGGTACAATCAGTTAGGAGCTGTCATACTTACAAGTTGAATGCTCTTGTTATAGTGCAATGATCACATCAGAGACAACACACACTTACAGATGTGACTCCTAGCCTAGGAGAGCATAATAAGACCACACAGTGATAGGCATCAAGAGAACTTATTTTAAAAGTATCAAATACTCGAAACATCAGGAAAGAGGCATTGTTTCAGAGTTTAGACTTTACCACCTTTCTTTACCTGCTCTGTATTCCAAAGAAGTTTTTAAAGATCAATTTTTACTCTCCCTGTTGGTTTCAAACGTATCTTTCTTAAGTAAATAGCACATGGGTTTGAGAGTTTTTTTTCTTGACTATTTAAATTTGTCACATGAGATCTAATCTGTATATTAAACGCTTAGGACTAGTACTTGGGACTAACATTCAACAGGTGTTAGGACTAGTATCTTATCCCACAGTATTTTACACTTTGCGAATAGTCTGTAACATAGCCATCTGTGTTATCTTATAGTGGTAAATTAATTATGGTTAAAAGATTTACCTCAGCTGCAAAATATCAGGAGTGACTCATGTGGTCTTGAGGTATTATCATTTCTTTTTCTGGGTTGTTCTATATGCTCATCCAACGAATATATTTTCTCCAACATCCCTGTGAATGAGGAATTGGGATGTTATTCTAAAAATATAAATTGACTTAGTAGTCTCAGTAGTAATGAATTGAAGGCATGAACCCACCTGTATTTATAGTCTTTAAAGAACCAAGTTAAATTTTATCTTGTCTCACTTGCTGAATTTTATTCTTGATTATAATAATTTTTTACCAATTGGAAGATAAATGCCTTTGAAAAAAATGAGAAACTAAATAGGATTCAAATACTTTTATGTCTCTGTTATTTAGATTCTTCAAGACACATTTTTCAAAATTGAAAAGGACACTTCGCCCACCCCCAACCCCCTACCCAACTTTTCAATATATCTGGCAAAACAGAAAATAGATGTATATTCCATAGGATATATTATGAAAATTTTATGTAGAATTGTATGTCCCTGAATATCAAAGCGAAAAAAGTCATAACAAAAGAAATAATTTATTTGTTAGGGAACTTACAGTTACTTTTGCATTTTTATCTAATTCATTCTTTGAGGTTATAATGGAAACATATTATTTTTCTCAAATAATTTCACCTGTTGTTTGAAAAAAATGTGAAAAAACAAGTGATCCCTGACTATTACAGAAATTGTAGATGTATTGGAAATTTGTGTTACCAACTACAACAAACAGGTAATTTCAAGAAAGGAATAAACATCGAGAGAAAAATATATAGTTTTAATAAATATTAATAACATTTGATTCCTAAATAACTGATTCTTTTAATTTTTAAATATTTGAACTTGAAGAAAGTGCATTGAATTATAAGAAAGAAGGGCTGAAAAAGAAAAATAAATAAATGAGTAATGAACAATTAGGCACAGAATATTTTTAAAATAAAAATCTCAAGAGTCAAGAATTGCTTGTTATAAAAATATAAGAACTCAAGCTAATATAATTGAAGATTTTTTGGCAGTAATGCTCAGAATTACATTCTGCAAAACATTGAAATAGCATAGTGAAATTATTCATAGATAAAGAGGAAAAATTAGAATTTCATACTCAGAGGAGAGTATATGAAAGTTATAATTATGAGGTGGGTAAATGATCTACTTTAAAAATCAACATCTACTGAAATTCTTATTTAATAACCATACTTGTGATGGTCTTTTCTCAAATATTCTTTTATTAATGCTAACATCATCTATATAGTTTTCTGCAAATTGACATAAATGTATGTGTCACAGACTGTAGGAAACTCAAAGAGTATTGCTGCTTGCTGTTCATTGGTGTCTAGCTGATTTATTTTTGAACACTCTGCTGTGTCTATCCTGATGGCATGCGCTATAATGATCAATGTGAATGAGATGTATTTCCTGACCGAGCCAATATAAAAAGCATGAAAGTGAAACATTACAGAAGGGTAAAGTCATTTTTACTTCTGTTTGGAAAAAAACACACTTTACCGGCTTTGACCTTTCAGTGTTTTGTTGTGGTTAGCCATCACATCATCCAATTCTATAAAAAAAAAAAAAATTACTTCCAAAGTGGCATAAAATAAACTAAGGTATCTGGTGGAGGATAAAAGCACTCAGTAACATTGAACATAGAACAGAAAGGACAGATTTGAAAATTACCTACTACAGTGCGTTTTTGGTTAAAGCTTTTATTATATCAATATTTTAAATAAATTTTAAGGTGCTTTTTAATAACTTCTATTTTAAGATTTCTGAGGTTTTATTATCAACATGCATTCTTTTTATATTTTCATTCAATACGAACTATCTAGCTAGAAAAAAGTGATTAAATATAGCATGGGGTCCATTTCAATTAAGATAATTATGAAATTGTGGAATTAAAAGGACACTAATGTTTATTTAATTCCAAATTATTTTTATTTGTTTTAATTGTATTATTATATGTAAGTCTCATATAACCCTGTTTACAAAGAGAAGATTGAGTTGATTAACATATTGGCTCAACATTAAAAACTAAAATAATTTAGTAAGGTATTTCTGATTCCTGAATTTTTATCTATTTTATACATAATATTTATATCTACATATATATATACACTTGTGTATATATAAGGCTGTCTAGAAAGTGTCCAGTTATGTAATATAAACTATAGAGGCATTTATGGCTGGATTTTTTCCGGACAGCCCTCGTATACACACACATGCATACACAAATACACATATATTTCCTCCCAAATAACTCTTAATGTAAAACAACTGTTAATGTAAAACCCTTGTGGATCATCTAATCAGCCCTCCTTTGTTTTGGTTCAGGGAACTGAAAGGCAAAGAAGGTATGTGAAAAGTCTAATGTCAACAAGGGTGTTGGTCTGAGAGCCAGAAATCTAGGACGTCTTCTGATCTTTCTCAAGGGCACTTTCTATTATATAATGCTGTGTCTGTATCTTTACCATAATTTTCTGGCTATTTAGCTTAAACTAGTTTTTGTGGTTTTTGTTTGTTTGTTTGTTTTGTTTGCTTTTTACTGAGGTGTAAAAATACAAACGTCTGCCACTTGGCTAGCATTAATAATCACACCGACATCAGTTCTAGGACCAGAAGTCAAAATAATAACCACTGCCACTTCTAGAACTTCAGTATCAATTCAATGAACGCTATACAGGTTGTACTTATTACCCAAGTGGATTGCTCCCAGCTAAAACTTCTCTCTGGCAAGTACAATTGTTGGAATCTTGAATCAGAGTCCTGTGCTGCATCTCATGAAAGAGGAGAATGTGCATTTCCTGGCTTCTGTCTCGGGGAGGTGGGACTTCTAAAAGTTAGCAAAGCGTGGCAACTTCATTCCAAAGGTGCTGGGAAGCCAAAAAATATGGGAAGTCAGAAAGGGCTCATGGAATGCTGACTGGTATGCAGACAGACATTTGAAATCTAAGCTCCTGGAATATTAGATGAAGAATATACAATTAAAAGGATTCCTTAAAAATAAATTTTAACTGTACACTCCAATAAAATACCTAGAGAGTTGTTTTCTAATTTTACATCTTGGCTTGGGATGCTTTCAGTAGTTTATGGTATATTGAAAAATAAGAGCATCTGGGAGAAAGACCTAGATTTCAATACTAAAATTTGTTGTTAGAAATATAGTCCTGGGTGAGTTCCCTGGTGGTGTAATGGCTAGGCTTTGGCGCCGTCAACGCTGCGGCCTGGGTGTGATTCCCAGCCAGGGAACTACCGACATAAAAAAAAAAAAAAAAAAAAAAGAAATATAGTCCTGGGTACCTTTTTGTTACCATTCAAAAACCCATGTCTCTATCACGGAAGTAGAAATAATAATTACTTCACAGGGTTACATGAAGATTAAATAAAAAAGTGCAAGTAAAATACCTGATACCAAAATATTTGTCTAATTTCTCCATAACCTTTAGACAATTTTTGCAACATATTGGAAACACTTCGAATCCAATACAATCAATAAGCAAATATATGCAGATAATTCTATTCATGAGCTTCCAAAGTGGGCATAACCACTACACCCTTTAAGACCTATGGTACCGAAGAAAGGAGATTTATCATCACTCCTAAGTTTCAATTACCTATTTCGTTGTTGTTGTTGTTGTTTTGTCTATTAATCTCCTTTGATAGGTCTTATATCCCTTGAAGGCAAAGAGAAACTGTGAGACAAAGACAGATGATTGTCTGCAGAAACATATGTTTTTTCTTTCCTAGTCATTAATAGAATCCTAATTTTATTCATTGAGATAATGAGCCCTACTGGAAGCTATTATGCCATGTGACTAAGTTCTAAAAAGTATGTGGAACTGCTGCAAAAACATATATAAAGAATGGAATACTTTAAACTTTTTCTACTTCAGCCTTCATGCTCCTTGGATCAAGGTTATAATAGCTGATGATCCAGCAGCCATCTTGGTCCATGAGGTAACCTTGAAAATGAAAATCGCATGAGGTAAGGAAAAGAAATAGAAGGAACCGAAAAACATAGTGATTTTCTGTAGCTGAAGTACCAGCATTGCACTGCCTTCCTCTGGGCTTCTTATATATGAGAAAATAAACATTTCTGTCTTTTAAACCCTTCAAATCAAAACTTGAAACTCTGTAAGTAACTAATCCATAGTCTCTCATTTAAATTTGTATTCCCAGTACTTAACACATTGCCTGACACATAGTAAATATTTAATAAAGGTTGAATTAGTTAATTTACATATGATTTTAAGCCAAATATAAATGACTTCTGATTTGTCTCTTACTTTATTTGAATAGTTACAATAATAGAAAATCTCCTAAGGAGAAAGTAGAATAGTAATCTGAAGATGAAAAAATATGAGATATTTATTTACCTTTTCCAAATATAATTGTATTAAAATGAAAACTGAGTGTATTAAAACTGACTTGCCTATATCTGGTTAGTTTTCTATAGCCCTTTTTGAGAGTATAAAAATATTTTTTACATAATTTTTTGCTAGTGTACAATATATTAGAAAGAAATTTCAGAGGAGAACTTTGCACAATCATATATATTCAGTATTTGGGGTAGAAAAATCTAGTTTTAGCATATGTTTCAGTAAAAAAAAACCCAAAAAACAGAACAAAAAACTGCTAAAAGGAATATAAGCAGTGCATGTAAAACTTAATACATGAGTACACACAACCTATTTGCCTTTTTTATTTTCTCTCTAAAATAAAACAAAGAACAAAAAACAAAAAGCTTGGGTTTGTCTTTTTAAAAGTTCCCTTACATTACTGAGAAAAAGATGGGAAGAGGATATGGTATAAGGTATAGTTAAAGAATTGATTTTAGATACAAAGGAGAGGCATCTGATATCAAAGAGGAAATACAGAATTTGAGTGCCAATGAAAGCACACATATGGTTATGTGGTAGAAGAAAGGTGAGGGACTTCTGATGTGATGTCTGCATAAGTAGGTGTGTGTCCAGCAGATCCAGTGTATAGTTGAGTGGTGTTCAAATCTTGCATATCTTTCCTAACATGTTTGTCTATTTGATCTATCTCATTGATAGAAATTTGCTAAAATCTTAACTTATGATGATAAATGTAAACCTTCATAGTCTGTCAATATTCCCTTTACACATATATTGAAACTACTTTGTAGTACTAGAGTTCTGCCCTCTTTTTAGCACCATAAATTAGAGACTTTTTTCATACATTTTATATAGTCGATCTGTGTTTAGATACCCAATATTCATTCCTGTGTTGCAGACTTTTATTATGAGATCATTTTCCTTAGTGCTAAAGTTTATCATGTGTTGGATCCAGTCCACCTGCCTCCCCAGATTGGCTTGGCCCATTTCCCTCTGGTCTTTGGCCTTTTGCTAAATTGAGACACTCTGCCACACACTGGCTTATTTCACATGATCTCCTCAGACCTCTGGCTTTTGGAACCTTCCTGGGGTATGCTGGGACAAGATGTTGCATGGCTTTCTGATCAACTTGTTTCTGTGAGGTACTCAAGAGGCTGCATCTGATTTGACATGACCTGTGGAGGCCATGACTATTTCCTTTGCTCTGGGATCTCTTATGTACTTTCTTTTCATTTTGGCTTCTGGAAACTATTCGTACTTTGTTTCCTTATTTTATTGCTACATATATTATATATACATGTGTGTGTATACATATACAAAATATATTTCATTACTATATATGTACATATATGCATATATACACACATATACATTTACCTATGCATATGTGTGTATACGAAATACTTTTACAAGAACAGGTTTTCATAATAGCAAATGTGGATGGTATGGCTTTAAAATAGTTATTTCTCTTGTAGTTTCTAATTTTCTCATTTTGACAGTAAAAATCACTTTAATACTCCCAAATACCAATGAAATTATTTCCAAAAAGAGAAAAAAATGAAATGATTAAACCATATCCAAAATAACAATGTCCAATTCCTAACAAAACTTGTATTTGAAATAGTTGTATTTTGCTCAAGGGTATATTGTCCCATTTATAGGGGCTTTTTGGTGATACAATATTAATCTTTGAACACTTCATTTTTGGGGTTTGAAATTCCAAATACTAGTTTAGAAATAATTTTTTTCAAAATCAAATGGTTGTATAGCTAAATATACTGTTTTATAATATTAAGTAAAAGTCCTCTAATTTCATTGTTTCTTTATATACAAGTACATTGTAAGTTATCTATGTTTTATGTTTTAATAAACAATTTTGTGAATAGTCTATCACAATTAATCAACTCAATAATAAATATAATTTAATGTAGGTAAATGAGGTCAGATATTATGAAGAAAAAATTAATAACTTATATGCAGATGTCATTTCATAATAATTTATCTGGGGGATATCTTCGATTAGAAGTTTTCATTGCTCTAGAGATCTGTAACAGCATTAAAATACATTTCTTGATTATAAAGTAATTACATTTTTTTCAGCACCACGGATACACTTTACTAAAAATGTAGAAATGAGAAGGAATTGAAATGCTTATAACATGTACCCAAGTACTCTTGAATTATCAAAAGTCAATCACTGACTCCAAAAAATCAACTGAAGTAAAGAACAAAACATTTATGAATAATATAATAAGTAAATCTAATTATTGGGATAATGGCTTTTATAAAAATAATTGTGTGAGAATACATATTTTATAATACTAAAAGGTAGTATGTACTAAAATTAAAGGTAGTAGACATGTTTTGCTAATAAGTTGAAGAGCTCTAGAGTGGGAATTGGGCCTCCACATGCCCCATAGCAACTTGGGGATTCCCAGGTGAGCCAATTTGAGATGCACTAGTTTAGAGTATACCAGGTATGTAGACTTCATACTCTGAGTTTAGGACTTATAATTTTATATTTCTGTCAATGACTGGCCATTGGAACGTTTAAACAAAAGACAGATGTCTGTTTTAAAATGACCTCTATGTCTCTGGTATGGAAGCAGGGAGCACAGAGAGCGCAAAGTGACTTCTTAAATTGGAGTATGGGAAGGGGCGTGAGTAAATTTATAGTGGAGAAACTTGACAAACACTACTGAAGTCTAGTGCTCAAGGTTAACATAGATAGTGATAAGTCATGATAGTACCCCTCCCATGATATAATGTGATAAGAATGCATTTTACCTCTGTGATCTTCCTCCAAAAAAACTCATAATCTCTGTTGAATCATGAGAAAAATGCCTCAAGAACAAAGTTATCAAAAACAAGGGAAACACTTAGAAACTGTCACAGCCAGTGATTAAGAACAGTGAGAGGTTTAGAAGAGTTGATTAAGGAATAGAATGAGGAATGCTGGGGCAGTGAAGGAAAACCTGGGTGCTGAATGGTAAATAGGACTTTCATTTAATGCCAATTAGAGTTACCCTGTGATCTCTTATAATGCTCTGCAGCTTGGATGAGCTAGGAAATGCAAGGATAGAGACAGTGTATTCAGTTTAAAGACGATGTGACAAAGCCTTTAAAATAAAGAACTCCTTACCAAAGAATACCCATGAGAAATGTATAAATTGACAACATAAATGCTGAATGAACACTGAGGTGAAAAGTGGGTGAAGAAGTCAATTAATAAATCAAGCAAGATAACAGCTAGGATTAAAAACACCTAATGAATTTTTAATGGCAAGATAGATTGAGGAAAGGGAAGAATCATTTTACCAAAATGGTAACAAATATTCAAAATAGCATAGAAATTGATAAAATTGAGAATAAGACAGGCATGCCTAAAATAATTCTGTGTTCTAATAGGCACCTAGTTTGGTAAATGATAACAACATATTGATATTGGCTTTCACTTTCAGAGCAAAGAATTTAGATTCCACAATGTAACCTGAATGCCACTAGCTTCTAGGTAGTCTCCGATAGACCCCAGCTGTCTTCAGGGTACCTCTGTGACTGAGGACTTGAAATTTGCCTATGCTCACCACTAGGTCTGTTTTTTAATTGTTAAACTTATTGGGGTGACATTGGTTAGTAAAAATTACATAGGTTCCAGGTGTATAGTTCTACAGTACATCATCTGTGTGTTGTGCTGTGTTCATCACCCAGAGTCAGTTCTCTTTTCATTACCATATATTTGATACCCTGTCCCTCTCTCCCACCCATTTCCCCTAAGACCCTTAGGTAACCACTAACCACTAAATTATTTATTGTGTCCATGAGTTTTTGTTTCTTTGTTACTTTTGGCCTCTGATAGGGGGCTAATATCTAAAATAAATAAAGACATACAACTGAAAAACAAAAAACAAAAAAATAATCCACTTAAAAAATGGGGAGAGGACCTGAACAGACATTTCTCCCAGGAAGACATACAAATGCCCAACAGACATATGAAAAAATGCTCAACTTCACTAAGTATTAGGGAAATGCAAATCAAAATCACAATGCAATACCACCTCACACCTGTTAGAATGGCTGTTATCAACAAGACAAGGAATAAGTGTTGGAGAAAAAGGAACTGTCATACACTGCTGGTGGGAGTGCAAACTGGTGCAACCACTAAGGAGGACAGTATGGAGGTTCCTCAGAAAATTAAGAACAGAGTTACCATATGATCTGGCAATCCCACATCTGGGTACCTACCCCCCAAATTTGAAAACCTTAGTCCACAAAGATATATGTACCCCAATGTTCATTGCAGCATTATTCATGGTGGCCAAGTCTTGGAAACACCCAAAGTGCCCTGTGACAAATGACTGGATAAAGAAGCTGTGGTACATATACACAATGGAATACTACTCAGCCATAAGAAAAGATGAAATAGGGCCATTTATGACAACATGGATCTACTTTGATACCATCATGCAAAGCAAAATAAGCCAGACAGAAAAAACCAAGGACCATATGATTTCACTCATACGTGGACCACTAGGTCTTAAGTTACTAAAATCCTAACCTCAAAAGTAAATCATTCCTAGTTTGCTCCCAACTTCTCAAATCTGCCCTTAAAGTCTCACTTTTGGTCTTTTCTGGGTACAATAAGAGAAAAATCTTTCTCATTTTTTTCTCCCAAAATTTATCATTGAGGAGGTTTCTGGTGAAGTCCACTTGTGTTCAATAACATTTGTGTATAAATTGCTTAATCAATGCTATAGCTTTTCCTACCTCCTGTTCTTTTGTCTCAATCCCTTATCATAAGGCTACAAATATTTCTGGTATCAGGATATATGGGCAGAGGACATCATTTTCCTCCTGAAATTCATACTTTAGTGTTCCATTCAGATAAAGGCAACTTTCAGCAAGTGCTCTTTCAGTGATTCAGTCAGTGATTCTCAGCCCTGGTTGCACATTAAAAAAGACCCTGGGAACTTTTAAAAATTCATGAGGCAGCATCCCCCTTGATTTAGATATAATTAAGTTGTGATGGAGCAGATATTGATTTTTTTTAATGTAAAGTTCACCCAAGAGTTTATAATATACAGTTCTAACTGAGAACTACAGAGCTACATCTTCCTATAAAGAAATAGTAGTGTTAAAGGCTTCTGTACTATCCTTAATTCCTACTTTTTTTCCACCTTCACGGCTTTCCTTAACCCTGCCTTCCCATTTCTCAATAACTCCAAGAACATTTCAGCCACATTTCTACCTAAGACTCTAGTGTTTATTTTGTATCCTTAATTCTGCACTCTCACAACTTTCTCTCTCTTCTGTTAGCATGGGGTAATTGTGTCCATTGGTGTGAGCTCAGACCTCTGATAACCAGGGCCAGCCTGGGAAGCCTGGCAGGTATCTTAAATCCATCAAAAAAAAAAAAAAACAAAAAAACAAACTTCTCATATTTTTTCTCCACTGATGAACAATCCCATTACCTTAAGAACTTATATGAAAATGTCAGGATGTTTCTTAAATTTTCTCAATCTACTGACAATTTATAATGTGGTATATACCTAGCTTCTCATTGTAAAGATTTCATTTAGAATAGCACATCTTTTCAATGTTGATTTCAAAAGCAGCTGACATATTTACCTCTGACCTTCAAACTGTATGTGAAGACCCATGAATACTCCTGTTGGGACATTCTCCAATTGCTTGCATGATAAGTCTAATTGACTTGGCCATGATGGTGAGATACACTGTTGTTCTGGATTATGATTTAATCAGAGGAGCAGCTGAACACTGCACCTGAGATTCACAATTTCTGATGATAAATTTAAAAATCTCACAGAGTACTACCAACTCTCCTTTACTTAGCTGTGCTATCAGTGGTTCTCAGCCTTCCTAATGCCGCGACCCTTTAATACAGTTCCTCATGTTGTGGTGACCCCCATAACATTATTTTTGTTGCTACTTCATAACTGTCATTTTGCTACTGTTATGAATCGTAATGTAAATATCTGATGTGTGTTTTCCAATGGTCTTAGGCGACCCCTGTGAAAGGGTCATTTGACCCCAAAGGGGTCGCCACCCACAGGTTGAGAACTGCTGAAGCCCTGCCTGGAGACTAGTTTCTGCCATGACTTGAGGAAGTGGGTATCACAAAGAAGACTAAGTCTGAAATGTGTGAAGAATAATGTGCAGTTTTACTTACGGTTTCTTGGGGAGACAGAATCGAGAGATCCAAAGTTGAATATGGGATGAAGTGCAGTATATCTTATAACAAAACTTCTTAAATTAAGCTTTAAACATCTCTCACAGTGGCGGTATACCTAAGGATGCCCTACTTATAAGAAAATGTCCGAGTGGTTATGCCCAGTGTCAATGTACTTAGGGCTGGGTTTTCCCTTTATGGAACTCACCCACCATCATGTCTCCAACTTTCCACCCTCTGTCCTGACTCTTTGAAAAGTGGGTTTCCCACAGGCAAATGATGAGACAGATGGTGAAAGGTGAGGGGAGAACAGGACGGTGGGTTTTAGGGTCTTGGATGATTTATGGGCAATCTCTTCTAAGGTCTGGTAGCTTCTTCTTTGCTTCTTCAATCTGCATCAATTTGTATATAGCAATCAGCACTGGGGCAAAAATTGAAATATTTTCCTTAGGACTGACCTTTCCTGAAAGGAAAGGGATGAAAAATTGTGTTTATAACATAATATTTGCTCTGTCATGACTAGATATGCCATACAAAACTTGGAATTTCTTTAATTAGCAATGGAATGAAGCAAACAATGTTTGAGGAAGAAAACCTCTTCCTTGCATTATGAAGGTGCCATTGAATGGCTGTTACTTCAGGGAGGACAAGTTGTCAGAAAATGGTAACTGCAGTTTAATTACAAGTTGATTAAATAAAATTACTGAGTTAAGGTTTGGGTACGTGTTAAGAAAATTTGACTTTGAGAGATAGTTCATAGATAAAATGTCTTATAAAAACAAATAAAAGAATTTACAGATTTTAAATTATATCTATATCAAGACAAGGGAGAGAGGACTCAAAATAATGTCGATGTTTCCAGACTTTATAGTGATACCATGTGGTAAATTCGATGATCACAAGCCCTAATTCTGTTCCTCTGAGTAGCTTTGATAGCTCTATCCCTCAGTTGGTGCTCAGTTTCCGTATGCACAATACCCATAAGCCTTTTCTCTACATCTAGCTATATTCCATCTGGTCACCAAAAATGGATGTAATAAAAATCTATATACTTCAAAATGACATCTCACTAAGACAAAGCTGTAGAGCTATTTACCTTTTTTCTTTTAAGCTCAATTTGGAAGCAAATATTACTCCCTCTGAGTCGTTGCCTTATATATTGTCTTCTTAGGTTCACTGTAGTCTTTTTCTTCTAAATGCTAACGTGTTATAAAATACTGATGAGAAAATTCTTTTTTTTAATTTTAAAACTGCTCATTTCTTGGAGTATAGCAAATCTGATCTGCATTTTTACGAATGTTCCCCTGGTCTGACCTCAGCTTTACCAGGGCTATAGATAGTCCCGAAGTACCAAAAAAAACACAACACAACACAACACAACAAAACAAAACAAAACAAGAAAAAAACAACCAAAAAAAAAAAAAAAGAAAAAGAAAATTGCTGGAGGCTATATGACTTTTATAGTATTTCTAAATTAGTTTTGAATATAACAGTAAGCCCATTTTTCAAGATCATCAGTAGGCCCATTTTTCAAGAATAGATTTTTGGAGGGAGGGAAGAAAGGGAAAGTGGACTGTGTGTTGAAGAAGGGCTGGTCTATATTTTGCTTTTTAGAAATATGAAGATGACTAGTAGGACAATGCTTATATTAAAATAATAGTGACTGTCCTGTTGTAAGAGATTCTGCAGCTCTTTTTAAATTGAAATTATAAGCATGGTTGAAATTCCTTCTGTAATGAATATTATTTTTCAGAAGCTAAATCAAACTGGTACGTAAAGATAGTTTTGTAATACTCTCACATTAGAAACCTCCAAAATGGTACATGTATTATTTCACTGGTTTGATTATATTGGCAAATACAAGGTCAGACAGTTAATTTTGCAAACCCATCCTAGAAAAAGTGCTACATACCTCATTGCTGAATATCACTATGGTCACCTTCGAAGTATTCCTCTTGCCTTGGGAAGCTATGCACTGACACCAGCACCTAGTCCACCCTTCAAAGCAATTTTGGAACTGTTTTTCTGGGATGACCATCACACCTGTCGTTATACCTTGACAAGGTTATGACTCCTTTCTGAGTTGTTTGTACAGTGTTGTCAATATAAAAGCACTGTGGCAAGTTCATGAACTTAGTTGTCAGATTTTGGGCACAATGACTGCTCTGATGGCCATTCCAGAAAAAGAGTTCCAAAACTACTTTAAAGAGTGGACTAGGCTCCAGCATCGGTGCATAGCTTCCCAATGGGAGTACTTTGAAGGTCACTATAGTGATATTCAGCAATGAGGTATGTAGCACTTTTTCTAGGATGAGTTTGTGAAATTAATTTTTTGACCTTGTATTTATCACTCTTCTTCTAATTTAACATAAATTTACAAATGAAAGGATTATGGATAATTTTCCAAAGAAATTAGCATTTGCCATGCTGTTATAATTCAAACATTTTGATGACAATGGCCATGTACTGTCTGAAATCTTTTTGGTGTCTGCAATAACTGACAGAAGCAGGAGAATTAGTAGGTTTGTGTTGATTCTACTGTGAGGAACCCAATGAAAGACATGCAGTGAGGCAGCCTGCATTCAATTTAGGATGTGAAATTAGAGGAAAAGTGAGATGTAGTTATAGGAAAAGCTGAGTAGACAAACACTGGTGTGGCAGGAATTACCATCTGTCACTCACATGTCTGTATGTTTACTCTTTTAGGAATTCTCCTATTGAAACATAAGAGCTGAATCTAAAGAACAGTGAGTCACTTTTAAGAATTTCTTAGAATACCTAAAAATATTATTATGTGCATCTTGGGACATTCAAATATCAAATATAAATGCATGATTAAAATGTATCAACACATTCCTTGCCTGATAAATTTATATTTACCCATCATCCTCAGCACACTGAATGGGTGCACACACACATTTTGGGGTGAAGGTAACCATGAACAGGGGAACAGGAAGCTATGAGAGAACATAGGCATATAGCACTGATAACTGGGAATCTAGCCAAGTAATTCAAGACAAAAAGAGTTCCAGAGATGCTTAATGTAATTTTGGCCTGCTATACTACTGTTTCTAGATTCATTTGTAGTTTAATACTCATATATGGAATATTGTAATTCTATAAGCTGCCTATATATTTCCAAGTGATACCAAGAATAAATTAAATATATGTGTGTATTATGTAAACTTCCTTTTTATTTATTCACTTATTCATTCAATAAGTATTATATTTATACTACTTATGAGCCCCTGAAGAAACAAAAATGAATAATATGTTCTCCCTTATCTCAAAATGTTTTCATTTTTATGGGAGATATAGAAAAGTAAACAGTCATTTGCAATGCAGACTTAATCCAGTCTTACAGGATAATTTTTTCAAATGTACCTATATATAGCCTTATAATATTTTCTAATGTGCTTCTAATGATTTTTAATTGAGCTTTGAGTTTGCAGGTGTCAATTTAAATAATGAATGTTGCCAGAATGAAGAGTATCTATCAAGGGGGAAATTACCCTGAAAAAAATTTGCCATGTTGTTATGGACATTTTATGTTAACTCTGAAGTCTTGTATATCCCTGATAGCATTCCATCACAGAATAGCACAATAAACTCTCATACCTGGGAGGAAATTCTGAGATTAATTTGTTCAACTCATTTATTTCACAGAAGAGAAAGCTTAGATTCAGAGGTTGTATTTGCTGGCCAGAAGTACAGGACTTTTTGATGGCATAGCTAAAAGTACAGTGTCGTTCTTCACACATGAAGTTAAATAGAATTTATATTTCACAATCATTTCTAAAAGACTGAATAATTAGAAATAGATATAAAAATGAATGAATTCACAGAAGTAAAGGCATTACATCCGTTTCTTTATGTAAGTTAATTCTTATGTAAATAAAAGGCTGACTTCTACTGAATACCTAAATATTAACACTGTTCTTTTTTTGAGTTTGTACACTAATCAAACCAGAAACAACTAATTGGGCTAGAATACTTGTATATTATAAAAGATTAATTTGGAACGTGTTGATGTTTTCTCTTACAAGCTCTATATTTATATTTCTGGTAACATGAGCTTGCAAAGGATCAAAAACATCATGGTCAGACTCAGTGACCCTAGGAAAAATTAACACATTATATTGGCAATACATTAGATGAATAAATCACCTGAATATTAATTACTCCATTTTATTTATTTAGCACTACATAGTGTTTAATTAGACACCAGACATGATACTAAGCACTTTAAAAATATTATCACATTAAACCTAGGTGGATTTAAATTGAATCAAAACCTAGGTTTAAATATATATTATATAAAAGAAGTCTTCAAATATAATCAATGCATACCTTATACAACAAACGGTATTACTCTGACCAAAATATGTTAGGAATATAAAGATAGGTGAAGGAGGGTAAAGCTGTTAAAACCTGAAAAAGGGTTGATTCCCCTCGTCCCTCCACCCACACAATGAATATATTGGTCTTGCTGAATCGTTCTGAATGCACAGGTATGGAATTGCAGGAGTGTGCCTGTCTGGTGGGTGGTATGGCACCACAGTTCCAGTATGTAATTATTAGAAGTTTCCATTATCCATTTGTTTGTTTTATGCATGAAGATGATGAAGTTCACTTGCCTAAGCTCTGATTCCATAATTGCCATGCAAATATCTACAGAGAGAATGATATGTTCAGTAAATGCAAATATTATTCATTTTTGTATTTGCATAATTTTATGCAAATAAGTAAGTTAAGTAAGATACTTTATGCTTTCATCTTTTCTTTAGTTATGTTATTCTTTGACTGCTTTAAAAATAGTTTTTACTTATTGACTCTCCAGGAATTTGGTCAACTGTCACTGACACCAAAATGAAGAGCCATAGATATGTGTGCCCTATACACAAAGCAGGATTAGATTATAGATGAGGCAAGCAAGCTAAGAAACAAACAACAACATGAGTTAATTAATATAAGGGGCTACGTAAAACTAGTGCAGTTTAGCACACTGGAAGGACACCAGAGCCAGAGAATCATTTGCAGTTTTAGCAAGTATTTCAGATGAACCTGAAAGAATTTAACAGTTTGTCAGGGGAACACTTGAGAGAGTGGATTTTAGTTAGAAAAAAGAGTTTGTGAGAAGAAATAAATGCCCGAGTTAGCAGAAACTACAAGTATTTGAGTTTTTATTTATGATTTAATAAGCATGTTAGGTCCTGAGTAACTCATTGCATTTGGCCTTGGCAACCAAATCATATTTCTGAACTTAAAAGCAATAATTTAGCCCTTACACCATCATGGCCTCCAGCAGAACAGCATCCCATGACGCCTTGCTTAGGCATCAGCTGGTGCCTATAGATAAATCTTCTTTGGGTTTCTTACCAACTGCTGAAAACAAACGTATTTTAAAATTGCTGATAGAGAAATAGGGGCACTCTCTTAAAATAAAAATTATGTTCTTCTATGAAAATTCTCTGCTAAAAATCATACTGACCAAAAATATCAAGACCGGTTTTTATTTACTTTATGTATTTTGTACAAGGAAGACAATAATGATGTATCAGAATTTTATTTGGATCTCTCGCTGTCTCTCTGTCTCTCTCTGTCTCTGTCTGTCTGTCTGTCTGTCTCTCTCTCTCACACACACACACACACACACACACACACACATACACACTTTTTTTTTAACTTTCCAGGTTATATAGATACTTTCCAGGGTACATCAGGTGGTGCTTTGTTCATTTATTAAAAAAAAAAAATAGAAATAACTATGGACAATGCTATGTGTTGAAGAAAGAAAACACAGAGAAAAAAGAAATGTTGGCTCTTCTTTCAAAATACTTAGTTGAAATTAATACATATGTGGTATCATTTTATAACCCAGTGAAGCTCACATAGGGCCAGGTAGTAGACTGCATGAATCATGTCTGCTTGTGCTTTTTCTTTTGGGGGATCTTTTCTTCTTTGCATTATACCATGAAATATTGGCATGGTATTTTCATAATATAAATTCAAAACTAATTTTTATAATAGAAAATAAACATCACTATGACACTTTGGATGCAAACTAAATCATTGCATGAGTAAAAAGAAAATGTACCATGATTAAATTATTTCTAAGTTCTTCAGTTAGTATCCATTTTTACTTTTTTTTGGGGGGGGTGTCATCTGCTCTTGCTGTCTAGCAGGTGCCAAAGGTCTAAGAAAAGCTAATGTAAAAATATCTTAAAATTGAGAAAAGAAACCTCTATTCACTATTTTCTTTTCTTCTTAACAATTGGCAGGGCCCTTCTATAATTTAATTTGCGTTGGTCAAGCTAGCAGAACACCAATGTTCTTTAATTTTCAAATTTTAGAACTGTATCTTAGTTATTTTATAACTGTACTGTTATACTAAAAATTGTTTTACAAATTTTTAATTAAAATTTAAATCATGTTAATCATAACTTCTTGTATATTGTATTTAACCAAAATTTTTAATGAATACTTAGAAAAAATTTACTTCTATTTCTTGAGTGGATAACAGAAATATGCTATGTTACCTAGAAAATAACAAGGCCACATGAGCTTTATTTAGGCAACACGCTGTAAGTGTGCCACCAAGCTAGTTAGGTTTTTCAGGGCATTAAAAAACAAAGTTTAACAAACAATTAAGCTCAAATCCAGATGTGTAACTGAATTTAACATGGTCATGGATACTATATATATGGCTTGATACACATATATATATTAAATACCAAATTCTTGTTATTCTTCTCAAAGGAACGAATTTGAGTGAGAAAATTATTTCTGGATGAATAGGCCTAAATATTTTTTTGAAGTCACTGTTTAATTCATTAATTCAACCACAATTTATACCGAGATTAGCAACGTGTAAGAGAGACAAAGTGCCTGCTTTCAAAGAACTTACAAATTGGGAAAGAAATTGTATCTCAAATAATGAAGAATTTATTGTTTCATTTAATAAAGCAAATATATAGAGAAATTAAAACAAAGCAAAAATACATTTAAGGATTTTAGTCAAAAGGATCATAATGATGATTAATCAATTTCAATAAGGAATGAATTCCAGATTGCCTGTATGCCTTATTTCCTTCTACTTTAGTTAAAAGATTAATTTAAAACAAATATTTCCTGCAAAAATTATTTGATAAAGTTGCATTTATAATGGGAGATAAAGGCATTATTTTGTAAGATTTGTTTTAAAAAGTATTTCTATAATGGCTGACAAAATTATACTTTTTTTCCTTTTTCTTTATTTCTAACAAGTTTGGTAGGCAAACACATTCTTAGGGAAAAAAAATTGATTCCATTTAGCTTGTCAAGAAAGACTTAAACAACATTATATTCATCAGAGAAATTTGAGAAGCACATGAATTTGTTCCTGGGTAAAGGACAGAGAATTACCTAGATTACCTTATAAAATTTATGTTATTTTTTACATAGCAAGTCTTCAGGAAGTCTTAAGTACACTGTGCTATGAAAAATTTGGCTTAAGTTAGTTGGTTGTTTGAAATTCACTTTTTCATAAATAAAGTATTTTAAATGGATTTTACCCAGCTTCATCTTCCCACCCCCCCAAAAAAAATCTAGTGAAAGCTTAATGTTTGTGAGTAATAATAATAAAAGTAATATGATTGCTAATATGGTTGATCTTTTTTGGCATATACTGAATGTTTGAATGCATTATTATTTTCTCTTTACTACACTATGAGGTCAGTATTATTATTCCTATTTTACAGATCAGAAGCTTGAAGTTTAGATAATTCAAATGGCTTGGAATTGAAAGTCAGAAATGGGAATACATGTCTATCATATGACCCAAATCTATATCTTTAACCATTTTATTATACTATGTTGTGCTATGTGTCATATTGAAAGTACTAGACAAAATTCATATACATATACTATTTTATTTCAACAAAAGGAAAATTAGCACTGGAGGAACAGATATGCTGCTAATAAGTTTCTAAGGACATCATGTACAGTAGGTTTACAAGACATGTTCAGTAGACTGCACTATAAACCAGGAACCCAAGAGAAGGTTAAGGGAATTAGATGTTTCTTCCAGAAAAAAAGAATAGAAATTATCCAAGTTGAAAAAGCAGAAAAAGAGCCTTGGTAAAGTAAATCTGAAGTCTGATGGGAGATCATTGGTGAAAAAAAGCAAAAACAAAAAATAAAATCAAAGATTAAAAATGTGTGTATTTTTTGATGTGACAGATTTTGGAAAAAGAGACTCATGCACTGAGTGAATGAAATTAGAATGGTGACTGTCAAAGACAATGTGATAAAAGTTTTAAAAATTACATTTGGGAATGAATGTAAATACACAAACATATTTTAGGAATGGAGGACATGAAAAAAAAAAATAGGAGTGCAAAACAAGTATTTGCTCTTCTCTCCAGTTATCCCCAGTGACTGTAATTCAAGATTTTTGACTCGAAGGTTGACTTAGCTTCCATTGCTATATGTCTGTATTTCATTAAAAGGGTTTTGATTGTTTCATAGGATGCATTTAAAGCTATATTGCCTGGTCTTTGACACATTATTAACATGAGATGTACACATCGACATGAGTTATGCACTATATTATTGTAATCTGAGAATACTTTTCTTTTCCCACTCGCTATCTGAAATGGAAGACAAATTGAATAGATTAGGCTGCCTAGGGCTGAGGACAGGAGGACAAGAGGGTAGGGAGTGATTGCTATTTGGTAAAAATTTATTTTTGGAGTGATGAAAATCTTTGAAGAGTATGGTGACAATTACAAAACTCAGTAGACAGATAAAAAGCATTGAATTATAACTTTACTTGGGTAAACTAAGGTATGCAATTTATAACTCAATAAATCTGCTTGAGAGAGAGAGAGAGAGAGAGAGAGAGAGAGAGAGAGAAAGGAACAACCTGAAATGTTTCAGGTCAAATAGTAATGAATTGAAAAACCTTAAAACATTCATCTGTTGGTGAATGAATTTGCCTTTTCAAAAGGCTCCTCAGCTCATGACTCTAAGGAGAACGTAATTAATGTTAATGGAGAAACCTAAAAAATACAACTATAATTTTTCAAAAATCTCTTTAGTATTCCTTTTCTGCTCTCAAATGGTCTTGAAATAATTGTTCTAAAGTATAACTATAATCACCTGTCATGTAATTTTCTCTTGGCATAGCAAAAAAAAGAAGAGCAAAGGACTCACGGGGCACTTTTCAATATGATTACCATTGACCTAGTATTATAGATTTAGGGTTTTTTTATTGACTTTTCACTGAATTCATTGTTTTCATAAATTCTTCACATAGGAACTTAACAGCCTATTCTCCTCATTCAGTACCTCCTAGGCTGTCACCCTTGTGTATAAAGTAAGAGTCCTATTACTGTCCATTATGGATTTTACGAAATAGGAAAAGAAGGTAAGAAGAAGGTAAATATTTAAGCAACAAGATGAGACAACTTAGAATTTGGTACCTAAATCTGATGTTTAAACATATATAAATTTATCTCTCAGTTTTACCTATTTTATTCTAAATATTAATTTGTGATATACATGTATCTACCTAATAATATGAATTTTCATCGAAACTCTTATAAATGGAAATTTTTGTATTGTGTGATACTTAGTTGAATAATTCATTGACCAAGTTGGGGTGGGAGGAGGTGGAAACAAACTATGTTATCAGACTCTCAAGCATCTTCATATTAAATAATAATGCATTTTATTTGCAAGTAGACACCAAATATTTTAGAAGGAAAAAATAGATGAAAACTCGTTTCACAAAACTTAATATTCAATTTCTCTATGCTCAGGCAGTACTATATAGCACTAAGAATTTGAAGAAAGGCAGCCTGGGCTTGAATCCAAGATCTTCTATGTATTAGCTGTACAACCTCAGAAAAATTACTCATTTCTTTATAACTATTTTCTTATGAAGACAATAATTTTACCTGAAAGTTTTTTTGTAGTGAGTGAATGAATGCTATATAAAACATTTATCACATTATGGTACACAATGAGTATTTTATACATGTTTTCTATATACATAGAATTTGATCTGAAATTCAAATTTGTCTAATGTGTCTGTGATATAAACAAAATTTCCTATTCGTTAGCACAGAACACTTAGAATTAAACTTTGTTTTCCAGCTATTACATAGAATATAGTTTTTTTCCTTAGTACTATATATGAAAATGAAGTGTTACATACCATACTCCAAATTTAAGGTAAATAAGTATTGACTCTCTAAAGTACTTTCCAAGATTACATTTCTTTGATAAATTTTATACCAACTGGTGAATTAAATCTAGCCATAAGTAGAGCTCTGAGAAACAGTCTAATTCTTCAGTCAGTTGAATCTGGACTCCAGCTGTACCTTCTTACTCAGAATACGGTAGAAGGGATACTCTGCCAGTCCTTGGCCTGGACTTTATAAGGACAGGCAGCTTACATGTCTCTCTTTTGCGTGAGGGTGGGCTGATAAATTTTGCCTCAACTTAAATAGAACATGATCAGGAAAATATATTTTAATGAAATTAGAAAATGTATACCTACATCATTTATTTTCAAAGCTGCATAATTATTTTTCTACAAAATCACCACACACTTCTATACACTTCTGCCAATGCTGCACTAGTTTTTGAAATCTGACCTTTAAAAAAAATCAGTATTTTTGTTTTTGAAACCATTTCCTCACTGCAGACTTCACTTCTTCATCACAGATAAAGCACCTTACCCATCGTCTTACTGTACTCACACCCACACACTGATCACCACAAACAGCTTGCGTTGTCCGTAAATTTCAATTGGAGGAACTGTTTCCTCTGTTAAGAATTTGGTAACAGCACACTGTTTGAACCGAGTGTCTGAACGCTCTTCCACTTGGATGTGCACTGGGTGAAAAATGTAAGTATCTATGATAGAGGGGAGATATCATGTGACTACACAGAACCAGTTATATCCAGATACATCTAATGTAACAAAAGAATATTATAGAAGAGGCAAAATGTATCAGCCCATCCTTGTACCTTGGCTACTCTTCTGTGAGGAAGCCCAAGCAGTCACATACAGAGGCCTATGTGGCAGATAATTAAAATCTCCAGCTGACCATTTGACCTAAATGGTCAGGCAAAGCCAGACCAACTTTTAATCCATGTGAGTGAGCTATCTGCAAGCTGACCCTCCCATTCCTCCAGTATGCCTTCTTAAGGATGCCATATGGAGCAAGCCTGAACTATTACCTCCAAGCGCTGACTAAATTACAAAATCATCAGCAAGTAAATAATTGTTGTTTTAAGCTACTGCATTTTGGGAAAGTTTATTGTGCAGTGATAAATAACCAGACTCCAACCAAGAAAACAAGCAGTATCATCAGCATTTAAAAAATATCATGGAGGACCTCTTCTCTCCATTCTATTAAGAACCTGTAAATACTTCTATGATAGAATTTACAAAATGTTATTGTAGTCATTTATCTCCATTTTTATTAATTAATCTGAGTTCTACTCAAAGGATAATAAATTATTCCCGCAGAACTAAATAGAGTTTCTAGTAAAGATGCAATGGATGCTTACTGAATAGACTGACTAGACAACCATTTTATTTATTTATTTATTTATTTATTTATTTATTTATGTGGGTAGTTGCCTGGCCGGGAATCGAACCCAGGCCACAGCACTGACAGCACTGAAGCCTTAGCCATTACACCACCAGGGAACTCCCCTAAACGTACCATTTTATTTTATTATTTTTTTAGCTACATTTTTATTTTTATTTATTTATTTTTTTTTACAATTTTAATTCATTTTTTATTGTTAGACTTATTAGGGTGACATATGTTAGCAAGGATTACATAGGTTTCAGGCATACAATTCTACAGTGCATTGTCAACTTGATGTATTTTAAATGGGACAGAAAACAATGGTACTGTCCCATTTCAAATAGTATGCATGATCAGCCTAGTTCGTAGGGCTAAATTCAAGGTGGCAGTAGGCTGGCCATGTGTACCATTTGAAATAGTACAGTACTGTTGTATTCTGTCCCATTTAAAATAGGCCATCTGTACACATACACAATGGAGTATTACTCAGATATAATAAAAGATGAAATACTGCCATTTGCAACAAAATGGATGGACCTGGAGATCAGCATGCTAAGCAAAATGAGCCAGACAGAAAAAATCAAGAACTATATGACTTCATTAATTTGTGGAATATAAAACTGAAAGCAACAAAGAAAAAACAAAACAAAACAAACAAACAACTCATGGACACAGTAGTAGTTTAGTGTTTATGTGGGGGCAAGTGGGGTGTGGGAGCGAGAGAGCTGGGAGGGTTAGAAAAGGAGGGAGGGGGAGCCAGATATAAGGTGATGGAAAGAGAACTGACACTGGGTGGAGAACACATAACACAACACATGGACAATGCACTGTAGAATTGTACACCTGGAACCTATGTAATTCTTGTTAACGGATGTCACGCCAGTAAGTCTAAAAACAAAAAATAAATAAATAAATAAATAAAAATAAAACAAAGTCTGGTCAGCCTATTATTGAATGATGAATAAATGAATGAATAAAATAGTGCCTGGTTTCATAAGAATCATCTTTTTTTGGTTATTTTTGGAGAGAACAAATAACTGATAACCCTGTTTTCTAACTTGAAGGTACATATGAATAAATCAAAATAAAAGTATTTGGTTTGAAAAAAGGATAGTCGGAAAACAAAATCATGTGATGAGAATGGGGAAGCAGGGCCTTAATTAATTTCTGGGATACAGATGTTAGAAGAAACTGACTAAAAATAAAGGAATGATAGAGCTTTTAGAAAAATAAGTTGAGTTCTCTTTTCCTAGCAACACCCCACAAAATATTTATTTTAAGCAATGAACACCAATTTCTTGGGATTGCCATGGTCTTTAAAACAACAACAGCTAGCACCTTATAATTAGGAACAAAGAGTCTGTGTACTGAATTACTACAATATACAATCGTTCTACTAGGTGCATTCCTCCGTGTGATGTGAGGCAGGAATAATTAGATACCAGATGGTGATATCAACTCCAATAGAGAATGCCTATGCATTATGCATGAGAAGTGACTTTATTGTTGTTTCTATCCATTTGGTACCATTATGCTCCTCTTGGACCTCAATCAGTGTCTCAAAAAAATATTTTTGGATCTGGACTTTTTCTGTTCTGAACAATTTGTAATATTATTTTATCATATTCTGATCAGTTATCTCCTTACTCAACTTGCAGAATATCTAAGCGTGTATTTTTTTCTGGCAGCACCATAGAACTGAACTTTTCCATTATCCACAGCATCTGAGCTTACTGGGTGTAATTTTATGTTTCTGCCAGCAGTATAAAGTTTAAGATTAGTATCTTTGAAAACTGAATCTGATTTTTAATGATTGTAGTGTCACATTTCTGGGCTGAAGTACTTTTAAAATGTCATTAGTAAGTACGCGATTCATCACATTTATGTCTTTTGATCACTAAAAATAACGTTTATTTTCATTATAAATCTAACAAATTTGCAAGTAGAAAATAGCTAGAATGCACAGTGATTTGATAGATTTCATTAATATTATTAATTCTTTAATGAAGAGCTCTAAAAATGGTTGTTTATCTTGATTCATTTTGGAAAATGGCAGCATTTAAGGGGATTCCAAATACCGTGTCAGATTCCAAGGACATTTTACCTTCTAATCTTCAACCTCCTAATGATTTATTGGTTACTCTTAATCCTTGAAGTAAGGCAGTTTAGTGCTAAATACATAAAAATTTTAATAAAGGGTTCTAGTAGATTACATAGATATTGATATAGCAGGCAGATTTGATCAGAGCAACATAACCATTAGGGAAGATATAATATATGGAATTTATTATGTGGACTTTACCATATGTTATCTGAGAACTAGCGACAAAATTTTTCATCTGTTGCTTCAGCCTCTGATGATAGACCTGACTGAGGTCAGCCAGATAGGCAGCTAGGAAGATGAAGACATGAAGTAGTGGAAAGTAAGGGAGAACTGGAATCCATGGAGAGGAGCTGGGACTCAGACTGACTCATCGCTGCTTCCAAAACTCCAACTTCAGGGATGCCAGGCACTTGCAGGAGAAGTTGATCCCCTTCCTCATGGAGCTACACACACATGTGGGTAAAGACTCAAAGAAGCTGAAGGGGAACATCTGGCAGAAGCTAGAGATAACGCAGGCCCAGCTTCTGCTCGGAAAAAAGCAAGTGAACATGTCAGTACCAAAGTCTGTGGCCTGTGGTAGAGCCTGGAACACTTTTTTTATTGTTCATGTATCGCAGTGATGTTGGTTAGCAAAAACTACATAGGGTTCACCATTAAACAATTCTACAGTGCATCGTCTCTGTGTTGTGTTATGTGCTCACCACCCAGAGTCAGTTCTCTTTGCATCACCATGTATTTGACACCCCCTCCCTCCCCGCTTACCTTCAGGTCACCATTAAACTATTGACTGTGTCCATGAGTTTTTGTTTCTTTGTTGCTTCCAGTTTTATATTCCATGTAAGAGTAACATCTCATGGTTCTTGGATTTTTCTGTCTGTTTTATTTTGCTTAGCATGATAATCTCAAGGTCCATTTGTTTTGTCACAAATGGCAGTATATCATCTTTTCTTATAGCTTAGTAATATTCTTAGTCCAAAAAGACTTATGTACCCCAATGTTCATTGCAGCACTGTTCATGGTGGCCAAGTCCTGGAAACAACCAAAGTGCCCTTTGATAGATGACCGGATTAAGAAGCTGTGGTACATACACACAATGGAATACTTTTTTTTCTAATAAACTTAAAATAATTTTTTGGAATAGATTTATGTTTACAAAAAAATTGTGAAGATAGTAGTAGACTTCCTGCTAAGAAAGGCAATCTCAAGAGCAGTCTTTGGAGTCTTTCTCATGCACTCAAGTACAGGTCTTAGGCCTTAACCTTCCTCACCAAGAGATTAAAAGCCCACACTTAATACCTTGTGAGAGAATATCTTTTCCTGTTTTAAGCATAGTGAGTATTCCTTTGTTCTTCTTCACAAGTACATCTAGTGTTTAGAGTGGGGAGCAGTCAACATCTAGCAGGCACTTGAGGTACCTCTTGCCATGCAGCTGCTACTACAGGTATTCGCTGGCCTTGAGGGACTGACGCACACTATTGGAACTGATCTTGCTGTCTCTTCCGTATGTGAGTAAAAGCACTGTCCCACCCAGTGCTTGCCTGTATTGTGTTTTCCTTGGCAACTCAGATACCAAGAAGCTGTGGACAAAAGTGTTTTGACTTCTATTCCTGGTGTCTGGCATTGTGATGCTCTTTGCAATTCTTCAGAGAGCTGAAGTTTTCCACTGGTATTGGTTGCCAGGTACTATGTTCTGCTCAGCAGTTCCCACATCATCCATACCCAGTTTCTTCTACTGTTAACATCTTATCTTTATTACAATTAATGAGCTAATATTAATATTAATATATAATTAACTAAAGTTCATCTTTGAATTTCCTTAGTTTTTACCTTTTCTTTTTTTCCTATTTCAAGATCTCATCCAGGACACCATATTACATTTAGTCATTATGTCTCCTTAGGCTACTCTTGGCTATAACAGTTTCTCAGACTTGCTGTGTTTTTGTATACCTTGTCAGTATTGGAAAGTACTGGTGAGGTGTTTTATAACATGTTCCTCAATTGGGATTTCTCTGATGTTTTTCTCATATTTACACTGGAATAAGAAATACATCTTAAAAATCCTCCCTAATTTTATCACCAATACTTGACTGCCAATAATATTTTGGAGATGGCTTTTCTTTAATATTTATAATTGGGAAAATGGTTGTAACATTTTGCTTTCTTTCTGGAATGTTATTTTATTAATTTTCTTTTTCATGCCATTAAGAGGCTTCTACTTGCTGCATAATATTCCTTCATATATGTGTATAATATATCTTTGAAGTAGTTTTGGCCATTGTAACAAAAGAAGCTAAAACAACAGAAGTTTAAAAAAGATAGACTTTTATTTGTCTTTCATATAAATGTCACAGAGGTCAGTGTTATTCAGAAATTTCCAAAATCATCAGAGATCCATGATCCATTTTCCTTTATCTTGTGCCATCCATGCCCAATCTCATGGATTAAGATGGTTGTTCCAGTCAATTGCATCAAGTCTACATTATAGCAAGGAGAAAAAAATGAGCAGAGGAAACGCTATCCTTCATTTTAAGGCAACAGATGTTGCACATTTATTTTCTACTTACATCAAATTGGCCTGAATTTAGTCATATAACCACCCTACTGGAAAGAAGGCTTAGAGTTACAATATTTATTATAGGTGGTTATATACTAATTAACATCTGAGGATTACTTTAATAAAGAAAGTAGGAGATGATAGAGCATTAGACAATATTAGCAGTATCAACATAGACATTTTCGTCTTCTACTCTTGGCCATTATTTATTTTTATAATTTTTAGCTGCTATTAATGATGCTGTATTGATTACCCTTAAGCAAAATGTTTCTATCCACATTTCTAATTTTCTGTAACATATCAAGGGAATTAATTATTTTAGGGGTCATGATAACTATTGCTAAATTGCTTTCCTGAAATTTTGGGCCAAATTGACATTCTAGGAGTAGTGTATAGAATGCTTATAATATTAATTTAATCTCAAATTACTTCTTTTAATCTAGCAGATTAAACAAATCTAGTCTTTGATTTAATTTGCATTATTATAATTACTCAAATGTTTGTATATTGTTTTTTATTTATAGCCATTTGATTTTCCTGTTTTTCAGTGCTTTGCTCATTGTTCTTTTGGAATGTTTATATTGATTTGTAAAATCTCTTATTTGTGTGACTTTGAGAATATATGCAGTAATTCACTCACATATTGGTATAACTTCCTGGAAGGCAATATAGTAATATTTATCAGGGACATTACAATACATGGTATTGTCCATGATTATTTGCAATTCTAGAATTTTATTCCATAAAAATAATCAGAAGTATACATGTAACTTTATGTACAGTATTGTTAATAAAATCAGACTATTGAAAATTCTTATCAACAGTAGAGAAATGGGTCAATTATAGAACATGTATATATTAGTTCATTATTCAGCTACTAATAATATTTTCAAAGATATATTAATACAGTAGAAGCATACTCATGATACCATGTCACATGAAAATATGGATTAGAAATCTACAAAAGTGAGATATAATGTGCAATATTTCATAAACTTATTTTAATATAAAATTCCTTTTCTCCTAGAATAATTTAAGGACCAGTGTGATGTAGAACACACTTTGGTAAATAACTTTCTTCACTGAGGTCCTTTAATAAGATTTGTTATTATAGCAGTGGCAATTGAAGATTCAAAAGAGTTTAAGGAGCTGGTACACACAGGAAACCATTAAAATCTTACTAGCCTCGGTAAGCGAAGTATAAAGCCATGGCTGTATTTTATAGTCATGGATATGTTACTCTGCTTTCCCTCCACTTATTTCTTTCTAACATATTTATATTTTGAATTTCTATGGTAGAAATATTTAAATACTCTCTTACCTATTTTGGAATCAATTATACACTTTATGGTTCAAAAAATAAAACATAAGGCTAGGTTACTCTTCTGTATTAGTAACTTTTCTCTTTTGGAGTTAATTTTACAGGTTGTGCTTATATATGCTTATCTGACATTTAGGAAATTAGAGACATTAAAGAAACTTATGGTTTTTAAGTTGAAGACACATTCCAAAATTTTTTGTGTGCTTTAATATTTTGATGTTATTAAAATACTGTTTTCACTTTTTAAATCCTGGTATTAAATGCTGATATGTTGAATAGTTAAAATGATATCACTCACAAATATTTTTCATATGTGTGGACTATCTTTGAAAGTGCTAGAATGTCAAATCTAAACTAATTCAGGAAAATTTAGTGCAAATTTATAGTTACTGGCAAGAAGGAAGTATGAATTCTCATTGCTTAAAGACTGTTCTTTATGGAGAAAGTTATTATCTAGAAATTTAAAAAACTAGAAAATTCTTAGTGACCAAATATTTGACATTTGATATCTGATATTTATTATTTTCTCATTTTAATAATTAATTATATAAGTTAAAATGCTTTGCAAAATATTAGTGTGCATTCATGTGTGTGAATTCAAATATACATGTGTAGGAAAAAAGAAAATTCTCTTAATCGTAATAGGCAACTAAATGCTCCTGTGTAAATGAATTGCTTTACAGAATTTAAAAATCTATATTCTGAAGAACAAATTATGCTATTAAAGATAAGTATTAAAAAGAAATTAAATTAGAAATTCTATTATTATCTGATAATAGTTTTAAGGTCCATTATTGAAATAATGAACTTTCTGAAATAATGCCTAACTAAAATTGATGATATTGGCACAAATATCATTATATAACATTTAAAATGATAGTATTCTATTTCATACTTTGATCTATGTAAACTGACACCCACAACTCATAGTATGATTTCCATTTATGAAAAAAAAACTTTTTCTTAGTTAACACAAAATGTGAACTTTAGACAACAAGTTAATCAAATGATTTTTTTCAAAATATTTTATTTTTCAAATTAATGCACAATGTTCAGGGAGCAAAAAGTGTCCTCAGAGAATAAAACCACTGAAGTGTATTAATCTGTAGAAGACCAATTTATTGTCCATTTACTTATGTACCTGGGAGCTTATATTTTGCATTCTAGAATAATTTTCTGCTTTAAACATGGTATAAAATCTATAAAAAAAAACCATGACCTAGTCAGTTCTTAGAGATTTTTATGTATTTTATAAATGTTGAATCGCTTTGGTAGGAGGTAAAAATATGAAGAGACAATACTACTAGCTTAATTTTGAGTGATTAAAGATTTTACTTTTAGTTTATTTATTTGAATTATTTCAAAGTGTTCAGTCTCTATTTCATTGTTTATATTTCTTCCTAAGAATTCCTTTCATCCCATCTTCCAGCCCTAACTGTCCTGGTGCCTATAAACTGTAGACAGAAAGCAATCACCTCCAGAATATTACAAAACACACCATAATCACACGTGCTGTGGTCCACAGAGTCAACTTAGATTATGTGCTAACATTCCTATCAGGAGAATATTTGCTGCTTTAATTAAGTCCTATTATACTTTAAATTCTTATGATTTAAATTATTAAAATTTGAATGGTATGTAAATAATTGGACTGATGATCAGACAAAATCATATATGTTTGCTGAACTAACATATATGCTGCAGTATGGTAATAGAGGTGGATTAAAACAGAAAGAGCCCATAAAATATAAAATACTCATTCTAGTCAGATGGTTTGAAAATGACTTTATGGATAATCTATTTCAAGTCAAAGAGTAAGGCAATCTAAACCACAGACACCGGGTTTGAGTGAACTTCTTTTGCTGAAACACTGCAGTAAACTGCAGGTTTACAGAGGCATGTGAATTTAGATATACATGCATTTTTACCTCATGATAGAGTCAGGCAAGTTTTATTTTCTTCTACCACGACTGTATATTCCTTTTTATGGTGCTTTTCTGTCCTATACCTGGAATTTTATTACAGAGTTAAGAGTGTTTGCCTTAAAGATAAAGTAAAAAGTATCTCCAATCACATATTGTCATTGAAGTAATTGCAAATTTAAGAATCACTGCTCTACATAAATTATAAAAAATCTAAACAAGATGGTGATCCCATAAAATGATGATAATCCTGACATGCCAGATTTTAGATATACAAAGTTGGATTGAGTTATGTTTACCTGTTGATAGAAAAAAATAGTATTTTAAAAATAAGGAAAAAAATGGAGTATCTACTCTTTTAATCTATAGGAAGATATGAATTTGTGAAGGTATTTATAGATTTTTCCACTACGGTATCATTTGGAAACAATGTTGTTGCTGTTTGTTTTTTTTTTTTTGGTGAGGGTGTTGTTTCTTTGTTTACTTGTATTTGTTTATTCACATGATATTTTCCAAAACAATGCAAGATTTCAGTACTCATCACAGCCATACTTGGTTTAAACACTTCTAAGTTGTGAAGCACTGGCAGCACTAAAATTAAATTGAGTGCTTAGTAAAGTTACACGTTGGTTAGAACTTTCTATTTACATCGCACAATTTTTCAGAGCATCCAAACTATAAGACTAGAGATTAGTCCTACCAGATGTCTTTATTATTCAGAAAGTTATAAACTATATTTAATTTGCTGGGGTGTGCTTAACAAAAAAAGAAGAGAATTAAGCTATTAGCAGTATTTTAGCCACTTAAAGGCATTCTAATTTTGTAGTGAGTCTCAGAGGCTTTAACTCCTGAACTGAGAGATGAGACTACTTAGTGTAGAGCTGATATCATAAATATAATAAAGTATTTTCAGAAATTTACTAGATTCAACTATGTTTTTATATAAGAAAACATGTGAGTTAATATATATTTAAATGCTGAGATCCAATCATTCCCAAAGAACCCCTTCTGTCCATCTTTACAAACTTCTCTTCCAGTGTGCCTAATGGATCTTACGGAGAAATCAGGAACCTCCATAATTTTACAGATGGGGGCATGACATCCAGAGAATGACTTGCCCAATGAAACACATTTAATTACATAAAAAACCTAAAGTGAAACTCAAGTATATTGGAGGCAGGTCTACACTTAGCTCTTTATCAATGCAAAACCCTGACTCATTTAAGAAAAAAAAAATGGTAAAAAAATTGCCCTTTTTCTTGCTGTCCTTAAAATTAAATATTTAGAAGAAATCACCAAAAAGAAATACTAATTAGTTATGTGAAAACTTATTTTGATACAACTAGCAAATTCTATTTTCTTTTAGATAATTTCTAGGAAGTGTGACTTTCTATGATTCATAATCAACACATCAGTAGAAACCGAGCTTATATAATGAAAGTTCATGTATAGAGCAGTCACCTTTCTATGAATCATATTACTATGGCAATCATTATTTTAGTTTACACCAATATTATCTTGATTTTTACTGACACTGTAATTTTTGAAATTTTTATCGTTTTTTTCTACTTCAGGAGTAGTAAATCTCTTTTGCCTCTAAAAATTATCTTTTTAGCTGAAAATACCAATGTATTATACAGATTTACTAATAATTTGTAATGTGAATATAAATGGTTACTTAAAAAATTTTAACACACAATTTGTTGAACAGCTTGGCAACCCTTTACTGAGAGCTGATAGCAAAACTTTTTAATTTTTAACTGCATGGCAAAATATATTTTTTTCAAAAGTATGAAAAGTAAAAGAATGAAATACAGTTATAAGTTTGCCATGCTAGACAGAGAGGCAGACTATGTAGATAGATGTCATTTAACATTAAGTGACACTAAGTTACAGTATACTGTTCACAGCGAGATGGATGGCATTCAGATTGTTACACAAATGCTTAACTCAGTGGTGTGCATGATAATTTTGAAGATGCCATCTGATTTGCACAAATTAGTATGCCATACAGATAGAGAGATACAGTGCAAGGAATTGGAAGTTAAAAAAAAAATTTCTTTCTATCCTTTGCTGCCTGACATCCTTGACTCCAAGACATATCCATCTACTATGGGCAAATGTATTTCTAGGAATTTGGACCTTGGAATTTTACTTGGGTAAAAAAATGTTTAGTGTTCAAAGGACTAATTTGAATAGCTTGAGTCTTCTGGATATGTAGGAATTTTTTTAAAAATTAGTAAATAATATTGTGGTTTATCACCCAAATTGCACTTAACTGTACAACCAAAGAATAACTAGTAACTTTTGCATACATTGTAGTAGACTCTGCATATGTTGATTGCATCCTGCAAGCCTGTCTCCACATGGGTCTTAGAAACACTCCACAGCATTGCAAATTGCAAAACAAAGTGGGAAAGAACATCTGCTGAGGGGTTTATGTAATTTTCCAGTCAATTTGTTCTGTCAAGAAGATAAAGCATTTTATTCCTTTGAAGAAAGCAGTAGCATTGGGTAGTGTGGAGGTGGAGCTTAAAGATTGTACAAATTGATGACAACATCTCTGTATTTAAAATAATTCTATCACACAAAGAGGGATGTTAATGCTATTTTAGTCTTTTACTAAATTTCTCCTTTTCTGAGTATTTCTGATATGAAAGTACAGTGTTTTTTAAGAACATATATTTTTCATGACACTTCAAAACTGCTTAGTAATGCAGTTGAAAGATAAAACTGGATTTATGCAAAAATGTTACTGTAAATAGTGTCAATATTATTGATCACAAACCAAAATTTTTTCTATTCTGAGGGCAACTTATAAACATATATATTAGTGTAAATGATTTTGATTTCTCTTTACTAACTGATATATTAGGAAAATTTTTGTCGTTAAAAGAATGAAAAAGATGTTATTTTCTGAAGCTTTTAATTTTATTAAGTTTTTTTTAATTTTTCAATTACAATTGACATACAATATTATATAGTTTCAGATGTACAGCATAGTGATTAAGCATTTATATAACTTACAAGGTCATCTTCCCAATAAATCCAGCAGCCATCTGACACCATACATAGTTATTACAATATTATTAACTATATTGCTTATGCTATATCTTACATCCCTATTACTATTTTGTAGCTACCTATTTTTGCTTCTTAAACCCTTTCCCTTTTTCACCCATCTCTCCAACCATCTCCCATCTGGCAACACTCAAATTGTTCTCTGAGTGTGATTCTATTTGATTTTATTTGTTTTTTTCTTTTGTTCTTTAGATTTCACACGTAAACAAAATTCTATGGTATCTATCTTCTCTGACTTACTCACCACAATATAATACCTTCTAGGTCCATCCAAGATTTTATTATTTTGTATGACTGAATAATGTTCCAGTGTAGATATGTACCACTTACTCTTTATCCATTCATCCACTGACAGAAATCCACGTTACCTCCATATCTTGGCTACTGTAAATAATGCTACAGTGAACATATGGATGCACATGTCCTTTTGAAGTAGTGTTTTGGATTTCTTCGGATAGATACCCAGAAGTGAGATTACTGGGTCCTTCTTTGTCTCTTGTGATATCCTTTGTTTTAAAGTCCATTTTGTCTGGCATAAGTATTGCTACCCCAACTTTTTGTTGTTTTTGTTGTTTCTATTTTCATTTTTTAATTAAATTTATTGAGGTGACATCGGTATTCATAGGTTCCAGGTGTACAATTCTACAATACATCGTCCACGTGTTGCATGGTGTGCTCACTACCCAGAGTCGGTCCTCCTTCCGTCACCATGTATTTGATGTCCCCTTCCTCCTCCCCACCTCCTCCTTTACCCTCTGGTAACCACTAAACTTAGTCAAAATATGTAGGGTAGCTGAATGGATTTTAAAAAAGATTATTTGATATGTTGACTACAAGAGATTCACAACAGATTGAAAGACAGTCACAGACTGAAAGTAACAAAATAGAAAAAAGATATTTTATAAAAATGGAAACAACTCATGTTTCATATTTATTCTAAATACTTACAAGATATAATTCTTCAATTATCTTCAAAGTTTCATGGGTGCCTTTTAGACACATATTAAGACTACTTAATAAGTAATAAATTTGAAGTTGTACTATTAGAACTATTAGAAATGTCTAATATTGTGACATTAAAATGTCCCACTTATTCCAGAAAGCTGAACATGTCTGGTTTTTAAGTATGTCCACAAATATTTGCATTAATTTCTCTAAGTTTTTGCTATTCTCCCTCCTTATATAAGAACTTACATTACTTTTACTTATGTATAAAATAATCTCCTATTTCAAAAAATACACATTTTTGGCATTTTGAAGAATAATAGGAAGAGGATTCACCAAGACTGGCTTGGGCCCGTTTGCTTTGTGGGCCCAGTTGTACAGTGGCAGATATCACATGTATTGAGAACTGCTCGTCCTATGGAAATGAAACATTCAGAGTGGGAAATGCGTTTCCTGGAAAGGGAGCCTATGTATCAGTGTGTGGACTGCTCATCAGATGCGTGGCAGGAGCGTGCACCCTTTCGGGTGACTGATGCAAACTGGGGTGGGACCCCTAGTGCCCTTGCCCGTCGCCTGGAAAAGATCACCAATCAAGCACTGGCCTTTACTGTGACACATTCACAATATCACACGTCAAAGGCAAGGAACAATCAGTACTTTTGGTAAATTAGGGAAGCAAAGCTACAGGGAGAAGAACAAAGCTATTTTATCCCTCTGTCAAAATATTCAGAACATAGTCTTATTTGTCAATTTTCTACTCCCAACCCTCTGTCTAATTTGTCAAATCCACTCTCTTAATTTAATGTCCCCAAATTTCAGTTAGTCATATATCAGCTTTGTGATTTATGTCATATTTAAACATTACATATAGTTGCAAACCAAGTCATATTTTTACTTAAATAAATGATACATTTTTCATCATTTTTATAGATGAAATTTCAATATCTCTTTGCATTAAAGTGAAACAAATAGTTTACTTTTTTCTAATATATTAATAGATCATGAACTTTTAAAAAGACATATTCAACAAGTAGAATTCGAGGTTAATTTGCATGCTGTACTTTGGAAGTCATTACTGCTAGTCCTCACCATAATGTGTAAAGGCATTTTGTTTTTTTTTTACAAGCAATATAAAAGCATGTTTCCCCAAATCCATTAATCTTACAATTTCACTCTACTCACATTTATTTACGGGTATAAGAATTCCACATGATAATGACAGTAATAAAGAGATTTGGCCAACTTAATTATATACGCTGAGCATTCCCTATGTTACGTACACATGTGTGCGCACACATACAAAAACCCTTACACCAGCACACACACATACCCGTGTACTTAAATGCAAGTGGCACCGATGTGACACAGACACCTGTGCCTAATCACCAGCTAATCTCAGTCCTAGATCACTCATCTGTGGCACCCTATCTTGTCTTACTTTTGTACCTCTCCTGCTAAATATTTCCATGGACAGTTCAAACTGGTACTTTGAACCAAGTGTTTCTAGCTAAATTGCAGATTAAGCTCAGATCTGTATTCAATTTCTTTCTCAGTTCACTATCATAGAGAATCCCTCACTAAAATACCGTTGGGTCAGTGTTGCTTTTAGAATAAACAAGTTCAGTAGAGTTTTTTGAATGAAATCCATACTATATTTTGGGCAGAATCCTGAGGAATGGGAAAAATAAGGAAAAAGGGAACACATTTGAAAAAGCATTTATGTGTATGTAGCCCAGAGAACAGTAACATAAATACCTCTGCTTTGATAACATTTCTAATAATGTTCAGCTTTACACAGTATTAATAGTTCATTTCATGAAGCATAAAGAATTAGAAATAAGTCATCATCATAGATTCACTGCTAACATTTATTGAATTCTATGCTACTCATTATAATAAACAACTAAAAAATTAATTCATTCTCACAAGCTGAATTTGCTCCTATAATTATATGTATTTTACAGATGAAGAAACTAAAACATAGGAAAGTAACTTATTTAAGGTCCTACAAACTGTAATTTGTAGAATTCAGAAAGTCTGATGTCAGAATCTAAAATTTTCACCTCTCTATGCTCCATAACCCATTAACTATAAATAAACACTTTCAGGCATATTTATTTTATTTTTCATTTAAAATAAAGGTATATATACACATAGATGTCAGAAAATTAAGATCATACTATATACTACATGTTATCTATAGTTCACAAACATTATTTCCTTAATGGTTTGATCATACACATTTTCACAAGAAATTAAATATTTGTTTTATGGACCACATAATAATTATAATATGTCGGGGTTTATAGCAGAGTTTCCAAATTTTCTTAGTTTATAGGGTTCTTAGAGTCTCAGTATTTATTTCACATCTAGGGAAAATAAAATGATTTTCTTTACTAAGAAGTTAGGAGCAAGCAACTTAGTAGGCATTTATATCCTAAAAATATTGTCCCTAATAAGCATTTATATCCATCATATATAGCATTATTATTTTTAAGATGTTATATCATAATGCCATTTGAAAAATAATATACATAAGATGTAAAAAAAATATTGCATTTTAAATAACTGCAGTCACAAGTAAGATGTCTGCATCTATTGGGTACTGCCTGTTCCCTGAAACCTTGGATTATATTGGACACCACTTCTTTCATTTCCTTTTCTATATTGATTTTAACACACTACTTGCTTTTCTCTCTGGACCTGCCAAAAATTCAGCTTTGTGATGATACGATGTCACTGAAAGAACTGTAGTCCATTCTAATGTTGAAACTGTGAACTACATAAAACTAGTGAATCATACAGTATCTGATAGGTGTCAAGTATTATGTTTCTCTCTAAAATTTGAAATGTCTCATGGAACCCCTAGGGGTTCACTATAGCACCCCAGGATGTTTCATTGTACAGTTTGTAGACACAGGCTTATATTGATATAACCATTTTTAATATGCGTATGTTTTAGGTTTTAGAACTAAGGCAAGGCCGAGGGGTTAGCTCATTGAGAAGTATAAGGTAAGATGAGAGGATATGTGGAAGGGGGTGTTTGAGGTGTTTGAGGAAATCAGAGACAGTTTGAAATGATATGATTGATGGTAAACATGTGAATTGTGTAGAAAATTATAGTAAGATTGATAGGGGTGAACTGAGATTAATAAGTGAGACTTTATGGGGTTACAATGTACACTTCCCCGATGTGTGACTTTCTTGAGTTGTGTTTGACTGACTTTGATCCAGCAAAAATAAAACTAAAACAAAAAAGGAGAATTACATTAACCCAGGGCTAGACTTTGACTATTGAGGCAAGAAATGGAGAAGGTCAATGAAGTCTGTGCGTTGTGAGAATTTTGCAATGATTAAAGTAAGATTTTAAGCTAGAGGAGAAAGGAAGTGAGGGACAAAGAGCTAATGAATTCGGGGTACTCATAAAAAGCAGTGGACTGAAGATCCTAATATACTATGATGACAATTGTATTAAAAATATTTGAAAAGCTCACTGGAAGGAGATAAAATCAGTTTCAAGAAATGTATTTCAAAATATAGAAGTTGCAGTTCCATGTCATATCTACGGAGAAAGGGAATGCAGAGGATAATAGCATATCTCATCCTAACCTCATATTACCACAGTTTATAGTGACTCTTTCTCTCATGAAGTTGAAAAGTAAAGGTCAGTGAAGAATATATGATTGTAAAGAGAAGGAGGAGCTCAGGTACACGGGGAGCTTGCATACCTTTTTAATCAATGGAAGCGGGAGGTGAAGAGAGCCTACTCCAATTCAGCGGAAGATCAGAGATAAAAAAATGAAATAAGTAAGCATGAAATCAAATTGAAAATAATATGAGATGCACTGATCATTTCAGTTATGACTCTTTTAGTTATGATAATGAGACAAATTGAATAAAATAAACTAGAATAAATTCAAAAAGGAAAAGTTGAAATGTTCACAAAGCATATTTAAGAATAGTTTAATTTTTGCATATATTCAAATTAAATCAATAAAATGCCATTTTATGACCTATACATTGGTAAAGGGTGAAATATAATACCCAGTGTTGGCAAATGAGAGCTTTAGTATAGTTGAAGTGGAAATAACTCTGTCAGAGAACAATTTGCAGTAAGTGTAAGAACTTAGATGATCAGGCTGTGACCCAAATACTGAAGGAAAATGTAAGGTAAAGGTATGTACAAGACTTTATTCTTAAGGATATCAAAATAATTTTGTTTAGGGGGGGTTCCCTGGTGGTATAGTGGCTAGGCTTCGGCACTTTCAATGCCGCAGCCTGGGTTCAATTCCCAGCCAGGGAACTACCCACAAATACTACGTATTATAGAAAGTTATTTTACAAGCTAGAAAATTATCGATGCTAGATTGAAGACCCAATCTTTTCTCTACTGTGTTTTTTCCACTTCTTTCATATATCAGTTTCCATATATGGGAGGGTCTGTTTCTCAGCTCTTTATTTTGTCCAATTTTCTGCTTTTCTATACTTACATAATTTGCATAAATATATATAATATTTAACTGTTACTTATAATACTAACAATATAGATTATCACTCTACTATTTTTAATAAGAAATTTACTTAAAATCTAGAGATAATACTTTAGTAATTTGAGATTTCTTTAATCTGAGGAGAATTTATGTATATTCTTTTAAATATAAAATAAGAGAAGGGACAGGATGGGATAATGAATGACAGTTTTGTTTACAGAACACGACAAGTGTGTATTCTGCATTTGGAAAGCACCTGAAAAGATTCCACCAATTTGAGAAATGTTTTCACACCAGTTACTAAGTGCATGATTGATTATAAGATGACTTCAATGGTTTTCATAGTTGATCAGTTGGTAACACATCCACATAATATTCAAACAAGGACTACTGTTTTCAGGCTTGTGTTTTTCTAATTAGAGAGAAATCAGGTTCAAAGTTTCTGCTCCAAGTGTGTTTATAAACATAAGATGTATCAATTTCCATCTTATTGGTAGCATAGCCAGCCATTTAGCATGTTATTTCATGCCAGAAAATGTGCTAGACCCTGGATGCACAGTGGTGAGTGAGAGAGCAGGAGCTCAGTCCTGATGGAATTCAGTCTAGAGAGCAATGTAGACAACAAAAGGGGTTTATTAAATTAGTGCCAGACAATGTAAGATCATGAATGAGAGTCAAAGCTCCAGCACTGGAGTACCTGAGCTCTATCCTTGTCTCTACCACTTACTAACTGTGAGACCTCAGGTTATTTAATCGACTTCTCTGTGTCTCCATTTTTAGTAAGTAATCAAGAGAAAACATAGTATTAACCAATTGAATTGTTGTGAGTTTCAGAGGACTTAACTCATGTGAATTATAGGATAGTGGATAACATAAATTATGAAGTATAAGACAGCTATTTTAGTATTATTTTTCTCATTAATATTATTTTTGTTATGATGATCTGAATGTGACCTCATTTGGAAATAGGGTCTTTGCAGATATAGTTAAGATGAAGTCAGACTGCGTTAGGGTGAATGGACCCTAAATCCAATGGCTGATATGCTCACAATGAGAGAGAGAGGTTGGAGACAAAGAGACACAGACAAAAAGCCCATCTACCAATGGAGGCAAAAATTAGAGTGATTTAACTCTTAAGTCAAAGAAGGCGAAGGATTGATGGTGAATAGCAAATGTTATGAGACAAATTCTCCCTCAGAGCCTGGAGGGGGAGCAATAGCCTTCTAAACTGTGAGAGAAGAAATTTCTGTTTTAAGCCGCCCAGATTATGGCAATTGGTTACAGCGGCCCTAGGAAGCGAACACCAGCGGCAGGTATTATTACTCGTATTTAACGTAAGGATAAAGAACCCAAAACACCATGAAGTTGCTCATAGTTACACAGGTAGGAGATGATGAAGCTGGGCTTCAGGTCTCAGGCAGGTTGACTAAAGGGCATTCTTTTTAACTACTCTGTAATGTTCGTGTACTGATACGTAGTCCTAATACCTGTTTTGGAGTTGGAATTTATTCAAATGCCATAACATACCAGGCGCCATTCCACATATTACAAAACCAATAGTAAACAAAACTGAGAAAAATATTCTACATTTTGTTCTAGTGAGGGGAATCAAATAATTAAGAAAAAATATTAATAAGTATGATTTTAGACACAAATGTTGTTGAACAAAATAAAATACGAGGTCTGGCAATTAAATTCATGAACTCCTCCTAGAAAAAAATGCTACATATCTCATTGCTGAGTAGCACTATGGTCACCCTTGAAGTACACTCCTTGGGAAGCTCAACATAGGTATGAATGATCTTTATATGAGTATAACAATTTCTGTTTAGACTTTGTATTTATACTCGATGCACAGAAAATTTTATTCAGAATTACCACAAACAGAAAAAGAGTGCTTATTATTTGTGTTTTTAAATTGTTTTTATGTTGTTCATAAAAATATTTACTCATCTTAAAATTCAGTATAAAGTTCAATATATAAACTTAATATAGGGGTTCCCTGGTGGTGTAGTGGCTAGGCTTCAGCGCTCGCAATGCTGTGGCCTGGGTTCGATTCCCAGACAGGGAACCACCCAAAAAAACAACAAAAAGACTTAACATAGCTTTATAAAGACTATATATGGTGCAAATCATAAAGTTGAGGAAATGAATGTATTATTGCATCACCTCTTCCTTTTAACTATTCAACCCACACTTCATATCACTCTTCACTTACTTAGGATTGGGTGGCTATAATTAGCTTGAATCACTGGTCTTGTCTGTCTATGTTTTGCCTTAATATTTAGACCAAAACTTGATACTGGTAGTATATTAACTTTTTGTAATAGGCTAGATCCTTTAAATAATAATATAATGTTTAATGTTCTTTGACATTCAATTTATCTCTTAAATGTTGAATGTGCATGTCTTTGTGTCACTTGTGACAAAGGTCACAAGTATGGAATGTGATTATAAAGTATAAGAAAGCCAACTAATAGATATAATTAGAGTTATAACCTTAGCATTCTTTGCCTATTCAGCTACTACACAGACATGTTTCCAATTAAGATAGTACTATTAATACCTACTGTATAGAAGTAGTAAGAAGTACTTTATAGGCTCTGAACTGAGTACGGTTTTATACATTTTTTTGGTGACCTAGAAGAATAAATATGTGAGTTGGCTAGCCCGTTAGAGGAGAAGATTATAATTCTAATTGACCTTGACAAGTTGCAAGAGTAGTCAGAAATAATGAAAATCCTGACGTCAAGTATAAAACAGGAACTACTGTAAGAAAAATCATGATACATACAAGATAGACTAATTAGGCATGACTGTGGCAGTATAGAACCTAAAGATCACAGGGGACATGAATTGGACATAATTTAAGATATTTGAACACATAATACTGTACTGTACTATAAAAAGCAGGGCTATTCTAATGAAAAAATTTTAAGATAAAATGTCATCTGCATTTTATATTGGTCAGTTTAAAGGTAAAACAGTGTATCAAACTTGCAACAACTAAACTCTAGAAAATTTGTAGATGAACCAAAAGATAAAAGTAAGATTAAGTGATTAGAAAATTGGAATTTTAAAGAAACAATACCATCATTTTAAATGTAGCATTTTCAAGAGAAGCATGAGAAGTGATTTAATAATTGCCTTGATGTGTCCAGCAGCGATTGTAAGAACCATTGGCCGCCGCTCGTGATCTTCTTGGCAGTCAAAATTCTTGTTAAAATTTCAGGAGAGATGATACATTGAGGGCAAAAAAAATCAGATTCTAAACGAACAAATATAACATGGCACAGACAAGGAAAGTTTATTTTTAATATTTCACTTTCTGAGACTCACAGCGTGGACTTAACCTTGTGGGCAATCAGTTCAACTAGTCGCAAAACCACTCCCTCTCTTCACTCGACCTGCTCAGACACAGCTTAGATTTCGTCTGCACAGTTACACATTTGCTTGGCAACCAAGTCATTATTTATTTCTAATGGTTATTCTCTTCCTTTCTTTTAATGTATGTAAAAGGGGGGTTATTTTTGTTTTTCTTGATCATATTTTACCATCAATTCACTATTTATGACCTGAAATAATCTCCTTCTTCATTGAAATGTCTTTATTCCTAATTATTTTGTTCAAATTTCAAACATCCAATATGGTACAGATATGACCCTATTTAAAATTATTGGGTGTGATTCTTAACTGTTTGTGAGATTTACGTGGACAGGGGTTTCTGCCTATTTTATTAAAAGTTTTATCCATGGCTCTTTGAAGTACCTGGCATAAAATGAGCCCTCAGTAAAGTATTTTTTAATAAGGTAATTTGATTAAAGTTAAGTGGGCTGACAAAAAGTTGCAATGAAGTAAATTTTTTTCAGGAGCCTGTGGCGAAAAGTCATTTCTAATATACCTCGTTTTGAAAAACAAGCAAAACTTTATCTATTGCACTTGTAGTTTAGGTAGTATACTATGCAATACACATTGTGTGTATTCGTTGTTAAGTAATATGATCACGTATTCAGAGCAAGAAAACAGATTGAAATTCATAGTATTCAACCTTTTAGTTTTACAGGTGGGGAACTTGCAGCCAGAGAGTAAGTGCATGAAACAGTAACGATGCCAATGAAAGCTCAGGCCTGTCAGTACAGCGTTCTCCACTCCGCGTAGGCTCTCCAGTTTTTCTCCACTGACAGCATTTGTACCTAAATCAAGTATGAACTTGAATTAATAGTATTGTATCACTATTGGATAGTTAATTGTTACACAATTATCATACTAATGTAAAATATAAAATACAGGGGAACTGAATGTTGGGTATACAGAAACTCTGCACTCTTTGCAAATTTTTATAACAAAGATTATTTTTAAGTATCATTTATATTTAGCATAAAAATAGATGAATTAGATCACTAATATTGTCTACGAGTAAAGAGAAGAAACTGAAGATTAATAGAATCCCTTAATCCAAATATATTACTTCCAGTCCAGGAATTGAGATTCCTAAACTATTCTGTGTGCCTTCCAATTTAACATCTTTTATATGTTCTTGTATATTTATGTATTATAACTGCCATTGGCTTACTGTGTTTTACTTAATCATCTTCACTCACAGATGTTGGTTTCGATAGCAATGCCATAATAGCCATGTGCTTAATACCAGTTCATGACTGCTGCCTCTCTAGCTTGTGTTCACACTAAATCCCACTTACTTCAAGGATACCTTTTGAAAAATAAGAAGAGTACACTTGTTTGCATATTTGGATAATATAGAATTATTATTGATTTAAAATATTAAAAATAAAATATTAAAAATCTCCCAAAGCAAAACCAAAATAAGTAGCAAGGGTTTTCCCCTGTTATCATCTTCAGGCCACCAAATTGTCCAAACAAAATATGTTGAAATATGTGTTTTTTCATTTTAAGTTACTGTTTAGAGTTTCCACTGTTATTTATGGAAGCATTTAAAATGCTATAATCAAGTAACTGTGTAAAGGCAACTTCTTATTCCGATAATTAGCTTTCCTTTGTAACTATTTTCACAGGATTTTCTAGAGTAAAGTTTTGGAATGTATCTTCATATTCCATAGCCTAGCTCAGCCAAATGTTTTTATAACTTTATGTACATGTCAAAGGTCCTCTGCGGGAATTCTGTGGGAAATATGCAGACTGACCTGCACATAAGGAACAAGGAAAACATCACAGCATGGGATGGTATGGAAGTTAAAATGAAATATTTGCAGCTCTGTGCAAGGTTCTTTTAAAATCTTCCATAGGAGGTCTGCGTTGTGCTAACAGAAGAGTCACATTTTTATCGTTAAGATGCTGTTTATAAGTAGATAGTGTCTGAGTGTGATTCTCTGCACAGATTCAGAAGCCATTAAATACTGCATAAAAAGAACAATGGTACTTGAGACTTTGTCGCTTAAATCAATGTCCTTTTGCTGTAGAGATAGAAGGGGTAAACTTGCCCTTCCAATCTTTGTTAGCTGATGTCTTAGTAATAAATGGAAGCTAAAATATGCTGTCAGAGGTCGATGTCAAATCTTCACTGTTATGCGATTAGCTGCCAACATTATCACTGATTGTTGCCTTTAACAACAAAAAGAATGCTGATGTCAAGTTGTGGGGAGTTTTATTTGCTTAAGGTTCTCTGAGATCTATTAGAACATTCTACCCCTTAAAAAATTCCCAGTACAGTTTTTGAAAATGTATTTGCTTGTTAAATAGTTGAACCATTATATGTTCTCAAGATTAGAAAGGAGAAGTCATGATTTCAATAAGAATATTTTTTAAAGTCTTCATGAGAATCAATACTGTGGTATGTTGTTTGTCTCACATTAATGACATAAAAATTTTGTTTCTGAGATATCAATTTTAGTAATGTCTTAAGAATGCATTTCAAAAGGAGAAATAAATGAAGCAAAATTAGGGGACAAAAACTTCACTCAGGATTAAAAAGAAATAAGATGAATAGAAATTGTAGCCTACTTTTTAGTTTAAACAATACATGTGTAACTGTTACACGTGTTTATCATTAAAATTGAGCTGCCAACTAGATCACAATTTTAAAATTTGTGTTTGAGTTTCAATGAATTATATGCATTCAGCATAAAATGACTCACTTGTCAACGCAACATAGAATCTTCCAAACCCACATTCTAAGATTTACTAAGCTCCATTGAATAGACACAAAGAAATGATACTATTTACTGCTAATCTTTCACTTTATTGAATGACTTAGGAGGTACATCCTTCAAGTTTTGAATTATTCTTGTCTAAAACAGTTATGAATTGTGTTATTCCAAGAATCTGAACTAAATAATCAATATATGTAAACTGTAACTTAAAAGGTGTTTTTTTAGGCTTGGGGGAAAATGTTTGGTTGGTTGGTTTGTTGTTTGGTGATTTAGTAACAGTTCATGACTGTTAGGAAAATTTCCTCAAATCATTTCACATGGGATAGTAAAGTTTACTAATATATTGATAATATCATTAACTTTCTGAGTATGGATGAGTTGTCAGAACTAAGAGAGATGATTAACAAAACAAAACAAAAACCTGGGGAAAATATCAACTTTGACAAAGAAACTTTATATTCCTTATCTTTGCTCCTCAGCGACACTGTGATGCTTTGTAATTCGTTCTGTTATTTCCCAAGCTTATTTTCTTGCTGTTTTTAGCACTATTTCCCACAAAATAATTAGAGTTATATTCTGCTCTTCCTCAAAATTCATTTTTGGGGATAATTTTAACCCTGCAGAAATGCAAACTGACCATCTCTGAGGATATTTTAAAGGCTTCAATAATTTAATAATTATGGACTGACTATATAATCTTTAGTATTAATAGTACAATAGAAATAGAGTTATTTTATGATGAACTCTCAACGGGTTGATGAAATTTAGGACTGTAGTTAAAGTACTAGGAAACTTCATTTTTCTTTTTCATACAGAATTCATAGTATTCTGTAATATGATGAAATATGGAGGTAAGTTTTTAAGGTAGAGTTAGGCTGCTTCCTTAAATTTATTTAGACCCACAAAGCAAGCAAGGCTATTGAATTTGACTCTGAGTATAGGGCAGAAATGAGTATAAAAATTAGTCCAAAAAATATTGATCATGCACAAGCCAATAATAAGAGGAGTAAATTACAATGTAAAATAATATTTATGGGCTAGCAATTTTGAAAAGAAACTACAGTAAAATATAAACAATATGAAAATATTAAAATTACTTATTTTTAAAGAAAATTATTCAGTAGATTGTTTTTAATAAACTTTTTGTGTTATTTGTACCAAAAGGTCAAATGTTGTAACATTAAAAAACACTATAGCTCAAAATATCAGCTAAGATGCTTTGTAGATAAATTTTTTAAAATCAAAATTTTAAAAAGTGGGAGAGTGAATAAAATAACAGCAAACTATCATGGACTAGATGCTATACAAAACTGGGGAAATATTTTAGCATATAACAAATACCCTTATAGATACTATAAAAATTCAAGTTTCTTCTTTTTAACTTTTAATTTATTTTCAACTAGGATCATGTGTTAAACGCTGCAAATAAGATAACATTATATATTGTAAATCCAATGAATTATTTTCACCAAATCTTCAGTTTTGAAGACATCATTTTGCTGAACTCTCTTTAGTAATTATTTTAAATAAGGCTATAAATAAAATTAGGATTATAAACTCAAATAAATGTTAAGGACATGCTATTCTTTTTAATTAGGAAACTAGATATCAACATAATGGGTTTAAATAAATTAAAACCAGAGTATTTTAAATATCCTTATAAAGTTTCAAAAGTTGTTAAATTTGGGATTTTTCAGAAACTGCCATTTACTTGATAAATGACAGCTTGTCAACATGGTTCCTACAAGAAATGCTCCAGAAATTTGTCTAGGCATATAGATTTCTAGACTTGCACTGTTCCAAGTAGTATCTATTGACCACATGTAATTTTTAAAGTTTAAATTAATTAAATAAACTTGAAAATTCAGTTTTTCAGTTGAACTAGCCACATTTCAAATGCTTCACAGCTATATGTGATCTACAGTGCCATTATAGCACAATGTTCTACTGAACAATCATGTTCTAAAATACTAATGATATTGATTCCAATCTTATAAAATATATAAAAATTGTGGCATCACAAACTACTCATGTACTATGATGTATGTGAAAGAAAATAATCTTATCATTTGTCAACAACAGAATTGTGACTGACTGAGCTAAAAGATATCTGATAAATTATATTAAAATGTGGATGAAAGGTCAAATACACATCTTTATCGAAACTGGCACTTAAACATACACATGTTGTTCCACCTAAAACGAAATCTTATAAGAACAAGGATTATATTACAATGGATGGTTCTGTTAAGAAACAAACAACATAGTGACCTTAAAACCAAAAGAGAGTAGAGATTAATACAGAGAAGTAAACATGATAGAGATTCATTGATAAGCCCTAAAATTGTCCTAATATATATATATATATATATATATATATGTGTGTGTGTGGGGGGGGGGCATATCTTCAAAGTCCAGTTTTATAAGTTGACATATTTAAGGTACTTTAATCTGAAAAGATCATGAGTTCTCAAGTATTTAACATTTATTTGAGACTCCGTATTCCTTAAGATAGAAGTTTGATATTCCACACAGAGCCCAGCAAGACCATCTACTAGACTCCTTCAATACCACTAAAGGGATCAAAATCCAAAAACCACCTTAAGAAATACAGGGTGTGTTTGTAAAATACACAAAACTTGCCAAGTTATAAAAACCATAGCTTCGATTCTGCAATATGTGTTTATTTGGAATACTTAAAGTAGAAATCTGATTAAAGTATTCATCTCCCATCCTCCCGAAATACAGATAGAACATTTTGTAGAAATGTTCAGGTGATACAGAAACCAGGAGTCATTCTAAGGATTCCCTCAGATTTCACTATCCAAAAGTTAATGTATTTAATTTTGAAAGATAGTCCAGAAACTCATCTAGTTTATATCTTTCAAAGGGAAATGGCATTATTAGGACCAATCTGGGAGAAATCTGGATCCTTCCCAGAAACTAATGTGGTTTTTGTTTGTTCGCTTTTTTCTAGATGCAAATTCTGGTTTTGAAATTTTGTTTACAGTGGTATTGTTTGCTTAAGTCAAATGTTAAATAGAAATCATACCCATAAAATGTGAAGCAGATATTTTTATTTGTATGTGTTTATTTTAAGTTAAAATTTACCCACTTATTTATTAGTGATCCATGAACATGTTTTAATGCTTAAAACTTTATAATTGAAGTTTTTGGATACTTAGTATATCATTGGTAATATTTTATTTTTAAACATCTACCCTATAATCTAAAGGTACAATTTAATTCATTTTCTAGTTTCTTTTCATCATTTGTTCAGCTTGTCTTTTAAAAGGTTTGGAGAAAATTTTCACTTGCATAGATAAATCATTGCCAATAGATGCAGTGCCTATATTTAGACAACCTACCATATAAATCTGAGGATACTATTTAGTTTTACCGATTTAGAAGTTTGAATAAGCAATAATAAAATTTTTAAATTGAATACTTAATCCTATGTTAAATATACTCAATTTTTAGCTTAAAAAGCCAAAGAAATATTCACAACTTATTGTAAAATCTAAAATAATCAATAGTGAAATGTTTTCATGTGACATCATGCCCCATATTCAGTTATTATTATTCACATATGACACAGAAAATTTTATACACCACTGTCCTGACAGCATATATAACAGCATATAGCCACTTTTACACTTACTCAGGTTCAATTTATATAACAAAATTAAAAAAAAACATGTAAAGATATATATCTTTAAATAGCTACACGTTTAAGATTAGGAACTTTGTATTTCTTAAAATCCATTTTAAAACAGTGAAAAAACAAACCACATAGCAGGAGGAGATAGTCAACACATATATAACTGATAAAGGGCCCATATCCAAAATACATAAAGTAATCATCCTACCATTAAGAAAAGAAGAAAAATTATTAAGGTATGGACAAAATACTTGAGTTAGCATTTTATAATATAGGCCAATCTTTACATGGCCAATAAATAAATATATGAAAACATGTTCAATATTATTAATTATCAGGGAAATGCCAATTAAAGCTAAATTGAGATACTTTTAAACACCCACCAAAATAGCTAAAACTGCAAGGTCAGTAAATTTCAAGAATTGAAGATGTAGAGTAATGGAAAATATCAGACATTGCTGTTTGGAATGTAAATTGATATAATCTTTTGGGAAAATCTTTGGCATTGTCTACTAAAGTTGAACATATTTTCATCCTATAATCCAGCAAGTTTGCTTCTAGGAATATATCCAAAAGAACTGTGTAATCACATGAACAATAGTACATGAATATGAATAATTAGAGTAATGATTTTCAATTTAGTCAATATTAGCAAACAACTTAAATGTCCAAGAAAGTAGGATGAGTACTTAAATTATGAAATACCCACAATGGATAAGTACTCAACAAACCACATAATAAGAATAAATAGCACACAAAATATTTAGCGAAAATATTAAAATAATAATCTTACATACAGTATGTTTCTTCTAAAACAAACTACTTAAAACTGAAAAACTTAACTTTAATACTTACGAATTCATAATCATGTAACAATGTTATAAAGAAGACCAGGTAAGTGATTATAATATAATCCAAGGTATTTGGTTATCTTTGAAAGAATAGTTGAGAGAAGACAGGGGACGGAAAGGTAGCTTTCCAGGCGCTGACTATATTCTCATCTCTTCATCTGAGTCAATAAATGTGTTCAGTTTATGGCAATTCATAAGCCTACATTTTCGTTTTGTGTACTCTTCTGTATGGATTTTATTTTTGCAATAAATTAGGTTTTCAAGTGCAACGGGATTTATACCACTCCTTGATGGGGCCCACTCTGTGCCCATCTGGGCCATTTACCAAGGGAATTGCAGCCCAGAGATCTGGCAGTGGTTGCCCAGAAGGTCAAACTTTTAATCATATTTTAGTTTTTGTTTGTTTGTAAGACTAAATGAGTAAATGAAAGTTATACCCTAGGGTGTACGAGTATATCAAAGATCAAAGCTAAGGAAGACAAATTTAGTCTTTGAGACAAGCACAACATCAGAGAAGTGATGATGGAAAGGAGAAAGTGAGACTAAATGCGGGAAATAACTCCACGTGTAATTTTACTAACCACTGATCAACCACGCTATTGAGAGTTGGCCAGCCTAGCTTAGAGTCATAGAGAAAAAAATAATAAACAATAAAGCAAATATTGTATTATATGGACCATGGATTTGTATAAGTCCTGTAAAAATATAGTCTTGTTCTATTACTGTCAACTTGTTTTAAGGTAGGTTAACCAGATGTACCATTTTAAATGGGACAAAAAAAAGGTACTGTCCTATTTCAGATGGTTTGTATGGTCAGCCTACTGATCCCTTGAGCCCATTGAAAACTAGGCTGACCATATGTACTGTTTGAAACAGGACAGTACCATTGTTTTCTGTCGCGTTTAAAATGGTACATTTGGTCAGCCTACTTTAAGGGCCCCAATGAAATACACATGCAGAGCTTAGGACCAAATTTATACATTTTTCTTGCTATTATACTTTGCAAGCAAAGTTCAATGTGATCTTTTTTTTTTCAACTAAACTGATGAGACACTCTTTGTCTAGGGTAAAGACAAATTTAAAGACCTGATTTCCACTTTTTCCTAGCCTATATCTATCCTAAAACTTAGATGGTAAGAGAAAGTCAGTCCAAAGAATAATATATCCTCATGTGTCAAAAACAGAAGAGTTTTCCCTAAGGATCAGTAAAACATTGGTCTTTCTAAGCCTAGTTATTATATCTTCTAGATGAGCAGTTACCCAAGATTCAAAAGCGGAGAAAATAGAAACATTCCAAGAAACTGATTTCCAGAAATAAAAAACATGCATCTAAGATCATGGCCCTGAGTTACGATTATTTCTATAACATTTCTCTTTAGGAGCAGAATAGAAGATTGGCAGAAAGACTAAAATACAATACTGTACAACCCTGGGGTTAGGTAGTTGTGTAGTTACAATGGTGGGCTGATATATTTTGCCTCCACTGTAATATCTTTTGTTACATTAGACATATTTGAATATAACCATCTCTCTGTAGTCACATGGTATTTCCCCTTTAGTATTCTTTACCTCGTATACAGATGCTTATATTTTTCAACCAGCTCACATCCAAATGGAAGAGTGTTCAGGCATTCAGTACAAACAGCGAGCTGTTATTGAATTCTTCATAGCAGAAAAACTTCTTCCAATTGAAATTCACAAACACACACAAGCCATTTATGGTGATCAGTGTGTTGATGTGAGTACAGTAAGATGCTGGGTAAGGTAGTTCAAAGGTGGAGAAGTGAGGCTCACAGATTTGAGTGACAAACAATGAAGTAGAATGCCTATGGCAGCAAGTGATCAGCTTCATCAAGATCATGGAAGTGTATTGAAGTGCACAGTGATTTTGTAGAAAAATAATTATGCAGCTTTGAAAATAAATGATGTAGGTATATTTCTCTTTATTTCATTAAAATATATTTTCCCATTTGTTTTCTATTTAAGTGGAGGCCAAATTTATCAGCACAGCCTCACACGTTTTATCCTTGATTGGGCTCAATAATAATAAGTGTTGTGCACTGCACTTCTATACAATGTTCCATACATTAATTCTTATACTAAACTATCTATCATTTATGTCCCATAAAAATTCAATAAAAAGCATTATTATATTTTATAAGTAGCAAATTTAATGGTCAAAGAGGCAAAGTAACTTGTATGAGGTCATGCCTGGTAATGAAGGGAGCCAATATTTTGATAAAGAACTTATATCCTAAAAAATATATTTTTTTCACTAAACAGCACTGACTTAGGCTCCTTCCATATGGTAACCTCTAAATAGGAATATTTGAATACAGTTTTGGATCACCATTTATTAAAACACAAAACAAAAAAAAGCAAAAACAGAGAAATAAAAAGCATTTATAAGAACAAGAAAATTAATCAGAAGGATGGACTATATTCTGCTATTAAACAAGATCCTAGGAAAATTTTATTTTGAAAATATGAAGATTGAAAAAGAGATAGGTTAAGTTTATAGAATTATAAAGTATATTGATATGATGTACATAAACATGTACAATCCCAGAATACTCTAATGACTTGTTTCTTATGAATCATGAAATAGGCCATTTTAAAATATGTCAAATGAAAGTTTCTTTATACAACAGGCAGGAAGTCTGTAGATTTTTACACCACCAAATATTTTGTAGAATAAAGGGTAAAGTTAAATTCCTGGTTGATATACCAAAACAGGCCATTAAGAATATTTGTGGTGCCATTCTAACTTTGCCATAATATAAAGTCTTTAGGCCAAAATTACCAACAAATAGAATCATGAAAAGATGGGCCATTGTTCTTATGAGTATAGCAGATCTTCTGTAATAAGTAAGATATTTATTGTCTAATTACAAGTGCCTTATATATTTGGGTTTTCTCTTTTCAATCTTTTACCTCATTCGTTATAGAAAAAAATTATAATTTCTACTACAAAGGTAGAGACTAACCATTTAAAGCTGCACTCCAAATTACTACGATGAATAAAATGTTTAATAATTATAATAACTTTGTAACCCCTTGACAATCTTACAGATAATTATTATTTTAGACTATAAATACTACCTCCAAAAAGGCAAACTGTCATCTACTTTGAATCGTGTAATTGTCAATCTTCTGTTCAAAATTTTAAACCATAGCAACAGAAATTTACTTACATGTTAAGTAATGTAGGTAAGAAACTAGGAAATAATTAGATAAGAAAGCAAAAGGCATAAATGTAGGATGTTTGAACATTTAATATGATATCATTATTTACATTACTTGTGTTTATTTAGAGAATATATGTATACATTCCATATGTATACATATATAAATGAAATAAACATATTTATTACATATGTATGTATACTCAATATATATGCATTCCATATATATGCATTCATTTCATACACAAATATATACATAGATACCTAGATACAATATTCTAGCAGCATATATAAATTATAGAGTGGAAATCTATGGGCATTGCCTTTAAAATTGTTAGAGATGAAACGTGAAATGTTTTCTCTAAACATCTTGTTTTAGAGAGCTAAATCATGTTATGTGAAAGACAAATCAATACACCTGTTTCCAGGGGAAAAATGGAGATTTGATTTATTTTAGATCTCTGTTCAAAAGTTCAGCAGCACCACTGGATCACTTTGATTCATAAGACTTATGCCATTTTTGTAGTGACAGCTGCCAATAGAAACATTCCTTATGTATAATTAGCATTTTTGTTATTATTTATGAAGTACTTTAAATACAAGTCCAAGTGCAGTATAAACATTTTGTTCAAGGAAAAATAATCTTAACTCTTCAAAATTTGAATTTACTTTGTGATATTTTAATAATTGTGATCATTTAGAAAATTTATTTTTTTTCAAGAAACCTTCTAGTAATTTTGTCTCTTAGTAGAACACTTTTGTGAAAGGTTGAAGTTCAATTATTTGATTTAGAGCCTGTCATAAATCAACATATGTATTTGCTAATGTAGTTCAGGGGACAATTATGAAAATGTCAGGGGAAACATATTGGTTATTTAGATGTCATGTAGACAGAACCCCATTAGAATAATTCAACCTCTCTGTTAAAAAACAAAACACATCACATTAGTTATTACATTTATATGTAGAAAACTAGTCGTTTGACTGAAATCCAGGGTTGCAATTTTGTTGACAAACACTTAGAATATGTAATTTTATATTGAAAGGAATTGAAAGGAAGGTTTTTCTGAGACTCTAAAATGATAGGCAGGAAGGAAAGGTAGAGGCGTACATTTCCAAAGTGAATTGTTAGAACCATCTAATTATTAAATCTCTCACCTGAATCCTGGCTGCAGTATCTAAAATGTGAGCAAAAAACTGAGTGAATATTATTGTGATGATCCACAAGAGAAGTTGTTGCTGCATTGGAATTGGCCTAAACTTCAGAGTTTCTCAGAGCAAAGAATGTCTGTATGCTTCCCATTGAATACATCTAGGATACGCAGGAAAGATTCTGTTTAAGAAAGTTGCTTGGGAGTGATAAGAACTAGATATGGACAGCCAGATTCCCATGAAGATGTGCAAACCAAAAGCCAGATATGAGAATTTTAATGCAGTAACAATATTTTAGCAATAAAAACAAAGAAAAAGATGACATTATGAGTACATCAGGGTGGTTGTCACTTAAATTTAGGTCTTTGAAATAAAAGTAGCCATAAGGAAAAAAAATACAGAAAGACTATTTTATAAAAGCTTTGATCACAGCAGCACTGCTTTTACACCCTCTAGTAAGATGTGATAATAAAGGGGAAAATGTTTACTTTTTCTTGCTACATCCTCTTTGATATACATATAGTCATCATGCTATGTTAGAAGCATGAGTGCTTGATGTCAGGGACAAGTGAGAGACAGAAGCAGGGACATGGGATATACTTGGGAGAGTAGTGGAAGTACCTCTGCATGTGGTGAAAAAGTTAGAGCTTTTTCATAAAGAAGTTGAACCTTTTGACCATGCATTGAGAATTTCTAAGTGAATGTGAGTGCCCTGGAGAGAAAAAAGCAGCAGGCCTAATCAAGGCAACTTTGAAAACCCATAAAAAATGCAGTAGAAATTATACTTAATGATTCAGTTAGAATAGGTTCAAGAAGAACTAAAAAAAAGCAGTTAAAACTAAAGCAATTTTAAAACCGATGATTCCAATAGAGATGGCTAGGCTTGGTGACATATTGCAAACACTGTGGAACAACTTACACAAGTATCAACTCTTAGAAACAGAAAACAGTTCCAGCACAAAAGCAGCCCCAACAGAAGTAGGCTTAGTCATAAGCACATGTAGAAACCAGAAGACTCCCCCAAGTTCCTGAAATCTTGGCAGGCAATGGGTTATGTGATAGGGTGGGCAGTGGAAACTGAATTCTCCTTTTGCAGGTAGCAGCACAATCCAAGAGATTTTGTGTTATGTTAATATACATTATATAAACCCACAGGCAGGAGGAACTAGGGAAAATCAACATATAACATTTAAACAATTAAAAATATTCTTTCAGAAATTTTCTATCAACTTCACTGGTAAAAAGGGCAATCTACTTTTTCTAAGAAAACTCTAAATTAAAGTGGATCAAGGTTGGAAAAAGTCCAACATGGCAAAACAGCTAAATGCTATGTCTGCTGCCTCCCATAATCACAATAAAATTACAGCTCAATTATAGAACAGTTAATCTAGAGAAACACCTGAAGACTAGCTGAACTAAACCCTAATAACTAAGAATATAAAGAAGAGACCACATTGAGATGGTAGGAAGGGTAAAGACACAAAATGGACTGATCTCAAACCCACAGGGAGTAAGTAGTTCAGCACTGGGAGGGGCACCTTAGCCATGGAGGTCCCTCCTGAAGAGTGAGAAGTCCTATACTCACACCTAGCTCCCCAGCCCAGGAGGCCAGTGCCAGGGAGAGGAGTCACATCATCAGTCAGTAAAAATCAGAATTTTGTCTGCCTGTTCCAGTGAGACAAAAAGCAGCTGGACACTCAAATGTACTCTTAAAGGGACCATGAACAGACTCACTCAGGGATGGTGAGGTGAGAGCCTACTGAAACTTATAGGGCAATTCTTTGTGTGGCTTCAGGCCAAGGGTGAGAGGGACAACCACCATTATTCCTATAATCCACAAGAGGGCACCATATTTCCTGTGTTGAACCTACCCTCAAAGGGCCAAATTCGAGACCAAATTGGCCTGGTAAAATCTACTTAAGTGCACACCACCTTGGTAACTCCCTTGGACACCCACCCCCAGCCCAGCAAAAGCAGCATTGCCTGGGGCACTCTCAACTTCTGGAAAACAGCCCAGCCCCACAAGTTGCAGGAAGCTTTTACAGTAGCAGATGGCCCACAGGAATCTGTGTAATTTTCTGTGGTGAGCAGTCAGCCCCAGCCAACTGCAGCTAGCACTGGGCAGGCAGCTCTCGTTGATCTACAGGCCCAAGGTGAAAGAAATAGACAAACAAACCCAGGAAGTGCAGAGTGCCCCAAACAAGATGAACCCAAACAGGCCCACAACAAGGAACATTATAATTAAAATGGCAACGTTTAAAGACAAAGACAAAATCCTAAAAGCAGCAAGAGAAAGACAACTAGATACTTTCAAGGGAGCTCCCATAAGTTTCTGAGATTGCTCAACAGAAACTTTGCAGACCAGAAAGGAGTAACAGCAAATATTCAAAGTGATGAAAAGCAAGGGCCTACAACCAAGACTACTCTGCTTAGCAAGGCTATCATTTAAAATTGAAAGAGAGATAAAACAGCTTCCCAGACAAAAAAAAAAAAAAGCTAAAGGAATTCATGACTACAAAGCTAGTATAAGAAGTGGTAAAGGGACTTCTTTAAGAACATGGGGGAAAACAGACAAACAGAAGAAAATTAATAATAAAATGGCAATAACTATGTATTTATCAATAATCACTTTCAGTGTAAATAGATTCAATACTCCAATCAAAAGACATTGGGTAGCTAAATACATAAGAAAAGAAGACTCATGCATGTGTTGTCTACAAGATACCCACCTCAGATCAAAAAACACGTGGACTGAAAGTAAAGGGATGGAAAAAGGGAAAGTAAAGGGATGGAAAGTAAAGGGATTGCACACAAATGAAAACAAAAAAATAGCTGGGGTAGCAATACATGTATCAGACAAAATAGACTTTAAAATGAAGACTATACCAAGAGACAAAGAAATGCACTACATACATAATGATAAAGGGATCAATCCACAAAAAGGACAGAGACCTAGAAAAATTTATGCACTCAACACAGGAGCATTTAAACAAATTTTGACTGATATAAAGGCAGAAATTGATAGTGACACAATTATAATAAGGGATGTTAACACCCCACTGAAGCCAGTGAACAGATCTTATAGACAGAAAATTAACAAAGAAGCAGCAGCCTTAAATGACACGCTAGGCCAGATGGATATAATGGATATCTGTAGAGCATTTTACCTGAAAGCAGCTGAATATACATTCTTTTCAAGTTCACATGAAACATTTTCCAAGATAGATTATAGGTTAGACTACAAAACAAGTCTTAATAAAGTTAAGAAGATTGAAATTGTATCAATTATCTCTCTGACCACAATAGTATAAATTTAGAATACATTTATAAATAAATATATAGAATAAATTTAACCAAGAAAGTAAAAGACCCGTACTCAGAAAACTATAAGGCATTGAATAGACAGATTAAAGCAGATACAAATTAATGGAAGCATATATCATGTTTACAGTTAGGAAGAAGCCAATTGAATATAGTTGAAATGGTCATTCTACCCATCGCCATATATAAATTTAATGCAATCCCAATCAAAATACCAGTGGCATTTTTTACATAACTGGAACAAATAATCCTCACATTTATATGAAACCATAAAAGACCTTGAATAGCTATGACAATCCTGAAAAAGAGCAACAAAGCTGGAGGTATCACACTACCAGTTATTAAATTATACAAGTCCATAGTAATTCAAACAGCATGGTATACACATAAACACAGACATATAGAAGAGTGGAACAGAATAGAGGTCCAGAAATAAATTTATGCCTGTATGATCATTTAATTTATGACAAAGGAAGCAAGAATATGCATTAGAGTACAATCTATTCAATACAAGGTGCTGAGAGAACTGGATGGATATATGCACAGAATGAAACTAAAACCACCTTCTTACTTTATATATAAGAATAAACTCAAAATGGATGAAAGACTTAAGTGTAAGACTTGAAGGCATAAAACTCCTAGAAGAAAACATAGGCAGTAAACTCTCAGATATTACCTTTAATGATATTTTTACTGATACATCTACACAGGAAAGAGAAACCAAAGAAAATATAAACAAAGGGGACTACATAAAACTAAAAAGTTTGCACAACAAAGGAAACCATCAACAAAATGGGAACCATCTTACTAAATGGGAAAAGATATTCACCAATGAAATATCTGATAAAGAGTTAATATTCAAAATCTATTTAAAAAAACCTCATATACCAACCAACCAACAAATAGTCCAATTAAATATGGGCCTGAATAACATTTGTCCAAAGAGGACATAAATATGGCCAATAGACATATAAAAAGATGTTCAACACCATACATCATCAGAGAAATACAAATAAAAACTATAATGAAATATCACTTCACATATGTCAGAATGACCATCATCAAAAGATGAAGAAATGTTGGCAATGATGTGGAGAAAAGGGAACACTTCTGCACTGTTGAGATTGCAAATTGGTGCGACCACTATGGAAAACAGTAGGGAGGTTTTTCAAAACATTAAAAATATAATTACCTTATGACCCAGCAATTAAACCACTGGATATTTATCCAAAAAAAATTCAAAACACCAATTCAAAAAGATATATGCCCCTTCATGTTCACTGCAGCACCATTTACAATAGCCAAGATATGAAAACAACCAAAATTCCCATCACTAGATGATCAGATAAGGAAATGATGGTACAAATATTCAATAAAATATTACTCTTCCAGGTAAAAGAATAAAGTTATATAATTGACAACATTACATGAATGGACCTTGAGGATATTATGGTAAGTGAACTGAATTAGACTGAGAAAGACAAATACCACATGATCTTACTTATAAGTGAATTCTAAAGAACAAAATAATTGAACAAACAAAACAGAAACAGACTCATTGATACAGAGAACAAACTGATGGTTGCTAGGTGGGCAGGGGTTTGGGGAGTTCAATGAGAAAGGTGAAGGGATTGGAAAGTACAAACTGGTAGTTACAAAATAGTCACAAGCATTTGAATACAGTATGGGGAATACAGTCAATAATGTTTTAAAATTATGTATGATGTCAGATGAGCACTAGACATATTGCGGGAAGCACCACATAAATTATACAAATGCCTACCCAATACACCATGCACCTGAAAATAATATAAAATAATGTTGAATATCAACTATAATTTAAATATATATATATATATATATATATATATATATATATATATACACACACACACACACACACACACACACACACACACACACATTCCAGGATGTAGAGTGCAGCATAGGAAATATAGTCAATGGTGTTGTAATAGCTATGTATGATATCAGATGATCAGTACACTTGTTGAGGTTATCACTTTCTGAGGTGTGTAAATGTCTAATCATTATGTTGTTTTGTACACCTGAAACTAATAATAAAAAATGTACATTTTTTAATTAAAACACTTTTTGCAAAGAATGTGATTATTTTTAATCTTAAAAATCCTTCATATATAGTGTTTTAAAATTCCTTTATGCATGTTGTGCATTTTATGTAATTTAAAGACATACCAGAGCTTTCTTTCTTCATAGGTTCATAAGACAAATATGCTAATACTGATTCTGTTGTATGCATTAGATAAGAGATAATAAATCACTATCATGGATCAAATTGCATGGAGGCTAGGTAGCTTTCTATTCAGTATCTTTTTAGAACTTACCTGCAAGAATTAAGACACAAGCAACTGAACATGTATGTCACGATATTTGAAATAATAAATTGCATAGTGTTAAATAAATTCCTAGTGTATCTGGAAAGTGAAGCCTCATGAAATCATTCACTGCCTTTCCCAGTGGACTTAGGGAAAACTTGAGAATGCTTTGTAACCAATTCTATTTGAACTTCTATTGTACTTTCTCATGTTCCATTTTTATTTTAAGGCTAGGCTTTGTGTTTTAATTTTCAAAAAGAACAGTTCATCAACAAAGATCTCATAATAAACCAAGCTTTGTTTTCTTTTCCTAAGAGAAATTCTTTAATAACTCAACGTGGTTTGTGGTTTCTGAGTTATGGGCCCTTCACACTAATGATAAAAAGCCATAACATTCAAACTTATACAGTGAGGTTTATTAATAGTATATTCAACTTGACATTATGACCAATATGGCCCTCTGGAGTTGGCCTATAAATGTCAGTCTCAGAGTTAAAGGCTTTGTTTCTTACAGGCTATAGTAGCCACACTTTCTTATTCTTTCCCTTCTTCCTGGTGATGTTTCAAATGTATCCACAAATAAACATTTATTGCATACATATATGTTGAAGAAGTGCTGGATATTTTCCTAGTTCCTGCCTTCAGGGATCTTATATTCTAATTGTAAAAATAAGACATTCAGAAAAAATTACTATAACATATGATTTTATGTGTTATACAACTGAAAAAAATAAGATGAACAGTTTAGTGAGGCCTTTATTGCCAAATTCTGACATGACTTCATACAAATAAAATAAAACAATTCAGTTTGTTAATATATTTTTAAAAACTCAAAAACATGAACTAGGAGAGTCCAGAATCCTGAAAGAATTAATCAGAATTGCCTGGACAAAATCTTTGACGGAATTTTCTATGCAATAGTTAAACACAGAAGTCTACGTTGGCCCAGGAGGAGTTCATTTAATGTCTTTCCTCTTGTTGTTCTCCCACAGTGGCTGCCCTGGGTGAATGGAAAGAGACAGTGACAGCTTCTCAGAGCTGACTGCCACTATTTATGTCCCTAAATTAACTTATACAAGTGACTAGGAGAAGGAGCATTGGCATTTTCCCATTTTGATTTACTGAAATTTCCTTCTTGACATTTCCTTCATGATATCTTGCCTGTCAAGAAGCAGAACGTGAAACTACTTGAATATGTAACTGCACTTACTTGACTAGATTCAGGAGGACAAACCCAAGATCTATACTACCCAAAAGCACTCTTTATTTGCAAACTGACTTTAATCCTCTTACACATAAACTCAGATTCTGTGCTTTTTAACTTATGCTCTGCCTATCTCACAGTCAGATTCTCTCTCACCCCTTCCCTCAGAGTAGAGGTAGCTGGATCAGCTATAACTTAGCTCTAGTATCCGATTACTTCATATGCACATGATGTTTCTTAATATAAAGGGGATCTCATTCTCAGAGCCTTTGTCATATTATTAAATATGATTTGGTTAAATTCCTATTGTGTTCTTATCTTCCCTTAAGTTGTTTGCTTACAGGGATGTAAATATTTATAGTTTGCTCCCTTATTGTTATTTATATTTGATCAACATTATCATTGCCAAATATACAATTCTTAATTTTAAGCATACTAGCTCTTTTTGTTTTATTTCTAAAAATGTATTATTCTTGCTCCATAAAGTAAATGTTCCCCACTTAATTCCCCATTGTTCATATAGCCTATTTATTATTTCCCCATTTTTGTCTTTCTAAATTTTTGTCTCTCCATAAAAAGGGCCCTGTATAATTTTTGTTTTCATCCTATTTGCAATTATTTTCTTAGATTTTGTTGCTTCCACAACAATACAATTCTAAAAATATAATTAAACCTACCATTATTAAATTACATAAAATAATAGTAGAATTATTTTTTGTTGTTTTTGTTACTGAGAGTATTATCCAGTCAGCTGTGAATCTGGAAGCATGTTTTGACCATTGTAGGTAGCTTTGACTATTTCTTTGGTCCACCATTTCTCCATTTTATAGTTTATTAACAGATGCATTTATTACTTCATACTTTTCATATATTATGCACCAACAAACTAGCTAGTTATCAATTTGCTATATCTCCTGTGTTCTTTTCATCAAGGACCAATCTACTTTTCCTAATTAATGCTCAAAACAGGAATCTGTCTATCCCATGGGAGCTTTCGTGTGCCCTCCATTAAACTAAGAGCATCCATATGGTATGTTGCATGTGTGTACTGCATGAACCTCTCTGTTTATCATAATCACTACTCCAAGTCTCATAATGACCCAGCTACCATCTGACTTATCTGATCATTGCATTCAAAACTTAATTGTATCTAGCCCACCTCCAGTCTAAGCCTGTATATCTATATAATATTGAATTGTACCTGAAGACCTGATGTATGAGTAATATTATTGCTCTTCTAGATAGGATTTCCCAAAATTGGCCGCCTGAGTAACTGACAAATAAGTTGCAAAAATAATTCACTATATGGAACTACCAGCAGTATGGTAGTGCTATTACAGAAAACATGGCAAAGGTCAAGTGCTTTGCTTCACATTTACATCTCATACTCCTACTTCAAAGCCAGCAAGTGTTGAAAGCTTTATAAACTGAATATATATTGTTCTTTGTTTACACAGAAACTAGCCATATAGATTTTCACAGAAATTAGCAATATAAATTTAACAAATGATCCAACAGAACGAAGATAAGATTTCCCTAAATATACACTGTTGATATTGGAAAATCATAATTATCATGGGAATGAGTAATTCAGTTACCTAATTGTAAGATAATAAGACTGACAGCAGAATTATAAGTCACTCCACAAGCAGGCTTCCTACTGAAGTGTATTGGGTTTATCTTATAACCAAGTGCATGATGGACAGAAAAACAGAAAAAGAAGTTGAGTACAGCTCAACTCTAATATAAATGATACAAAATGCCACCTAGAATTCTGTACAATATAATCTTGGCAAGGTGGGAAAAGAGCAGAAAAGGTGATTTTTGAAACTTGGGCTGTTAAATATGCAACAGAATTAGAAGCCACCTGATAAATATACATATTCACACATATTTTGTCATTGCTGGTTGTGTTCCCTTAAAAGAAGACTTGGCAAAGTTAAGCATGTAAGACATTTATTAGTGAGTGCTCTTGGGATCAATATATGTGGAAGTAAAGGAAAAACAAGGTTGGGCAGAGGGAAATAGTTTGTGGTGTCTTGCCCAGATTTCTCCTTTAGAATCAAGGATTCATTCCCGCAGCTGCTTAGAATGCTGGAAGCTAACAATATAGAGGCCCTTTTCTTTCTCAGAATTGTCCTTGACCTAAGGGAGCTCTTTTAACACTTAGCCAAACCCACTGGTAACCCTGGAGCTGGGACGGCTTTTCAGAGCTGCCTTTAACTTTACCTTCCAGTAATCTATCACTAATCCAGTAATTACTCACTGGATGCAGGCTGCCCCTGAAAGAGGCATGGTCTTGGGTGAAGCAGTGTTTTTCATCTGAGGAAATCCCCAAAGATGGCTAAACGCTAAGGATAATATTATGACAACCCTTACAGCAGCTTAGAAAATAGTCCTTACATTTCTGTAAAAAGATCTAAGCACATTGCAGCATCACCCACAAATATTTAAAATAGGGTAATGAGTTAGTTTACCCTTATTTGCAAACATCACCATTCCCTGATGACCTTACACAAATTCTTATCTGATATCTATCAAATGTTGCCACTCCCACTGACTTTTCATATGAAATATATTTTTCAATTTAAAAAATTCAAAAATTGACACTTGAAATGAAGATTTGCCCAGAAGAGATTTATTGGAGACTGCTTAGGGGAACCATACCTACAAGGGAGTGAAGGAGGCATTGGGCATAGGGAGAATTCCAACTCTGATTCACTCACTGGAGTCATCAGCTTACCCCAACGGGGATATGAAGCCTAAATAGCCCTTCAGGGATGTTCTCCATTTAAATAGGAAAGCAAACCTTTGTACTCTGCATCAGTTAGTAATTGTATGTGAACTGCCCCTTGCAGGTGAAAGACCTCAGGTGAGGCAGCCCAGTTCCTCATGGAGTATTTCTCAGCAAATGACGATTGTATTCCATCAGCAGCAACATTCCAGGCAGCTGTGGGAATGAGTTCTTGGTCCTAAACGGGGACTCCATGCTTTATCCACAATGAAAAAATTGATAAATTGTATTATTTGAAAATATGATCAAAAGCATGTATACACCAGATTTTCTTTATGAAAAACCAGTAATATTCCATTGTAGCACAGTTATTTTCCTTTATCACTTTTATAGACTGTTGCTTAGTTCTTTTTATACATTATGATCACTATAGATATTTAAGAATGAATACAGAACACAATTATCTTCAAAAACATATCCTCAAGAAGTGACCTCCTCAATAAGAGTGTCATATCACTGAGAATATTTAGTGTACAATATGTCTGTGTCTATTTCATCTTTCTGATATGTGAAAGTAAGATTTAGATAGGGAAGATGGTGGATTAAAATCTTAATTCTTATATGCCAAGATTGGGGGTATTAAAATTCTTTTATTGAAGATCTTTTGTTACAAAGTGATTCAGTAATCAATGCTTTACATTTGTGCTCTATATTCAATACTAAAAGTAGCATTTTCAATTAAATTGCAATGCATAGGACTTTACAGTTTTCATGACATAAAAATTGTTCTCATATAAATGAATAATTTATATACTGTGCTTCTGTGTTAGTCACCTTGGGCTGCCATTACAAAATACCATAGATGTGGTGGCTTAAACAACAGAAGTTTATTTTTTCAGAGTTCAGCAGGCTGGAAGCCAGAGATCAAGGTGCTAACAGGATCAGGTTCTGGTGAAAACTTTTTTTCCTGGCTTGCAGATGGCTGTCTCCTTGCCGTGTGCTCAAATGGCCTTTCCTATGTGTGTGTGCTTGGAGAGAGAAAGAGCTTTCTCTATTCTTTTTCTTACAAAACCATCAATCCCATTGAATTAGGACTCTAGCATTACGACCTAATTTAACCTAATTACCTCCCAAAAGCCCTCTCTGCAAATACAGTCATGTTAGGGGTTAGGGATTCATCATATGAATTTAGTGGGCACACAGTTCATTCACTAAACACTTCTTTTCGAGTATTTTTCCTCCTCTTTTATATGCTTAATGTTTATATTTAATGTCAAGCATTTAATAACCTTCACTGCTCTAAATCTAGTGTATCTAGTATAGCCCTTCCTTTAAAAGTCTGTGAGTTTTCATTCTCAAGTAACATCAAAGCATAAGAAAGATTGTAGGGGTTTAAAGTGTTGCATAAAGTAAATTAAAATGAAATATACCTTAGTAAGTCATATGGAATTTTAGACCAAAAAATGAAAAAATATGACATTTATGGTTTATGATGTCAAATGTAACATTGAGAATTTTTTTAGATACAATTTATTAGGCATATTTTATATTTGACTTTTAGTTAAGATTATCTCTGTTGTCCTACTTGTTGCTATTATTATTAGTATTTTTGTAACTATAATGATGTTTTATGGTTTAACTATCTCGACCACTATCTGCAGTTAACAATCTAAACATGCAATTTGGTACTTAAAAACACTTCAAAATAGTTTGTCCCATGGTTACTTCGTAATTCAGACATAAAATTAGTCATACTTTTAGAGATACTGAAGTTGCCCACTAAGCAAAACTCATTATCTAAATTCACAATATGAACTTTCTTCCCATAATTTAGGAATGATAAATCTATCAATACTGTTTCAACTACTAACAAGTATGTAGGTACATGTATTTGAAAATTATCAAGATTAATAAAAGTTTATATTTTTTGTTCCAAGTATCCTAAAATTAGGTAATAAAAATGGTTGTGAATTATGACTCTGAAATGGAAGAAATCACTGAAGTATGGTAAGGTAATTACCACCTGTAACTGAAGGTAGGTGTTTCCTGAATGCATTGTGCATGTCTTTTACTGCTTCTGAGCATAACTAAGTCATTTTTAACATAAAATTTAATAAATCACATCTTTGAGAATGTACTAAAAACTCTGTAACATGGAAACAATTACACATGATTAATGGGTGAAGTAAATCTTCCAACTAGAAAGAAGGTTGTACTAGAAAAGACATCTGGGTAAGAGGAAAGTCTCAAGCTTGTCTTGTAGCGCGAGGGCTCAGGGAGTTTTCTAGAAATGGTTCAGAGCTTCTCTGATAAGATCTGTAAGAGAGCTGCGAAGTTTCCAGGTCATTCGCTAAGAAACAAATTAAATGCAACAGTCCTGTGAAGAATTTGGTAAACTAGAGTTAGGATAGGATCGTAAAGTTATAATTAGTGGATTCCATTGTCTGTCAGACTTCTCCATGACAGGGTAGTCATGGTTACAACTGACCATGGTTTCACACCACACAAATCAGGACACTGCCTGCTTTCACTAAGATTTTTGAATATTCCCTAACAATAACGAAAACTACGTAGTGTGGTGCTAGTAACTAAATACGAGCATCCTTTCTACACAATCTTTGTCAGATTAACACAGTTCCAATTTAGCTGTCAGTAAAATTTCTTACCCTTCCTATGGTTGTGGGCCAGCCTCTGTCTTATGCTAATTCCACAGTGATGGTCACTGCATCTCAAATGTACACAAACATTTTCCTCACACCTCTCTTTCTTTTGTTGGAAGGCAGACTGCAGCAATGACCTACTGTCTTCTCACATAGTTTAGCAGGGATGAGAGTTGCAAGGCTGTCTGGAGTTAGTAGCTGTACAAAGGATGGATGCATTGGACTAACAAAACACATTGTAGCTCATAACTCCACCAGGAACTAAATGAGGCCTTTATTTTGTTTCAGAACAAAAAGAAGCTCAGACCTCACAGCTGCTCCATAAAATATTGTTTAAAAAAAATCACTGGGATTTAAATAAAAAGGATATAAAACAGACTGAGTCATTCACAGTCCCATTTGAGGATGTGCTATGTGTATTGAGTAACTCAAGAGCAAATAATCTACCTTCCCCCCTAAATATCAAAAAACATTTTTTGTTTTTAGTTTTTTATGTAAAGTGTACAGACAATTTTTGGTTTAGCAAATGTCCCTGTGTGTCTGTGATAATTGCACTGTATATAATGGAAGCACAGTAGGTGTTGATCCTATATCTCCATTAAGGATTGTGCATGAATAAGAAGTTTCAAGACATATCCCTGGCAAATGGTTGTACCTATCAGTATTTATTTTTAATAAAGGCAGTGCTTTAATGGTAGAATAAAAATGTGAATATTCTTTAAGTTAGATTATTGGATCTAAAACTTTAATTTAGATTCTAACCTGGAATTTATCTTCTTATACACATAGTAAATGTACAATAATGTAATTCTTGACACCTCAAAAAATTTTAAATGTTAAGTCTCTGGAATTGTCTTGTATTTTAGAAGCATTTCTATCACCCCTACAAAGTCTTTTATAGTTTTAGATTCGAGTAATTGCAGCTGCACAAACTTTGAAAAACTTTAACACCAAAATATTCTAAAGGCATTATTGTATTCATTTTATGGATCATAAGAAATAAGTGGAAACAAAGAAGGATTTATGAACACTTGAAATGATTCTGCTCATGATTTTAGAAAACAAAGGGAGTTCCCTGATGGTGTAGTGGCTTAAGGCTTCAGCACTGGCGCTGTCAGTGCTGCGGCCTGGGTTCGATTCCCAGCCAGGGAGCTACCCACATACCAAAAAGCAAAAAAAAAAAAAAAAAAAAAAAAAAAAAAAAAAAAAAAAAAAAAAAAAAAAAAAAAAAAAAAAAAAAGAAAAGTAGGTATCTCATAAAAATCATATTATTATTTTTGAAATATAGGAGCTAGGCAGAAAGAGTGACAGCCTAGATCACAGTAGTCTTATGTTCCTCAGAAAAAATTGCCTAACTGACTAAATGGGCATCCCAACAAATAGTGTCTCCTTAATTTCTATCAGCATTTTGCAACTCTGCATTAAGCAAGACAAAGAGTAGTTCATTGTTAGTGAGGGGTTCTATAGCACAATTTTTTAGGTCCTACTGCTGTAGACTATTGACAAATATAAGATGTGATAATACAATCATAGGCAATATTAAATAAACAGATATTTATTCAACTAAATTCTATTTTTAAAATTAACCCCATAAAGACTACACAAATTCCCATATGTTCCCAGAAGATAAAATGTTTCGAAGCTCTTCTAATGAAAATACATACATAACCATTGGATATGCCTGAGGAAAAAAATCAGTTTCATTTTGCTGAAATTCAATTAAAATGGTACTGTGGAATTTGATGCTTCTTTTTATTCATACAATAGTGACTCTAAAAAATGTTGATAGTTTCTACAATTTGATTTACCATAAAAAAACAAGAGTTGTTTAAATGACACTACTTTTGTCATTTAAAACTTCACCCTAGACTGACATCTAAAAACACATTATGTTTACTCTCTCACACAATACCCCTGCTCCATTCAATTCATCTCTGAATCTTAGAGATAGTAATTCCTAAATTGCTCAGATGGTATCCCCTCCTTCTCAACTGTTGAGGCTTTGAATAGTTTCTCAACTATTAGTTCTCACCTCTCTGGATAAACTTCCTTCAGAAGTCCTTCTTGAGAGGACTTTAAAAAATTACACACACACTCATACACTCACACACAAAGTCAGACAATCTCACCCTAGAAAAAGTGCTGCATACCTCATTGCTGAATATCACTATGGTCACCTTGGAAGTACTCCCCGTGGGAAGCTATGTACTGATGTTAGTGGCTAGTGTCTAGTCCACCCTTCAAAGCTATTTTGGAACTCCTTTTCTGGAATGGCCATCAGAGCTGTTATCGTGCCCAAAAGTTGACAATTAAGTTCACAGATTTGCTACTGTGTTTATGTTGGCGGCACTGTACAAACCACTTGATAAGGTGTCATAACTTTAGTACAATGACAGTTTTGATGGCCATTCCAGAAAAGGAATTCCAAAATTGCTTTGAAGGGTGGACTAGGCACTGCCTCTGGTGCATAGCTTCCCAAGGGGAGTACTTCCGAGGTGACCATAGTCATATTCAGCAATAAGGTATGTAGCACTTCTTCTATGATAAGTTTGTGAAATTAATTGTATGACCTTATATATATGATATATGTCTATATATTATATATACATACATAAAATTTTTAAATGAAAAAATATATATAGTATTTACTATACCAGTACCAACTGTTTATAGTTCTTTGAATACACAAAATTATTTTGCATTTCCCTACCTTATAAATTGGTTTTTAACATTCAAAACCTAACGAAGACATAATTCATTCTTACAAAGTTTTAACAGTTTCTACCCTCATTTTCACTATATATATTTATTACTGTTTACATTTCTTCATCAGTCCTTTATTGGACACTTATGTGGGATCAGTCCCAATGCTTGTTTCTGGGCCAACCCTACTCTGCCCACATTTCAGTCCCATTAAAATAAAAAATGCATGTAAATTTTCAATTATAGTTCAATGTGAAGAATTCTGTCCAAGAGGATGCTGTGCTATGGTGCTTATTTGTGTATTCTATCTCTGCCACTGAACTATAAGCAATCTGAGGGCAGGAATTATGTCTTGTTCATTTCACCTCCCCAGCACCTAAAATAATATCTGCATACATTACATGCTAAGTATTCGATATATTCATTCTGTAGGTCTTGAAAACAGTTTCAAAGAAAGACTTGCAAGTAGGTTTTGAACAATGATGGCATCAGTGGAACTACATAGTATGAAGGCTTTCAAAACTACTACAGATATTTTTCATTTAAAAACACTTTGATTTTTAATAATTTATACAAACAATAATTACAATAGTGAACATTTTTTGGGAGTATACAATAATAAGGCACTGCTATAAATTATTTCAACATATAAATTTACTGATGTTGTTTTAGTGCTCTTCACTCTTCTAAGATGAGTACCATTATTATCATGTCCTGATTTTACAGATGTTGAAACTGAGGCAAAGAGAGTTTAATAATTTATGCTAATTCCCAAAGCTAGTTAGTAGTACAGCCAAGATTTAAATCCCAGTAGTGCAGGCATGGTCTGATGTTTTACTCTCCTCCTTTGATGGTTTCTGCTTTAAGGTCACTGACACTGTCACCAGATTTTTCTGACAAATGCTATCAATAGGCACTTTTCTCAGTACTTAGGCCAAAACTGACATACAAAACATTTAAGGTTATGAAAGCTTCTCCTCAAAATATCCAGTCACAACTATACTTTTATGTTTATATTAGCAAATGTAAGAATTAAAAAATTTTTTCAACATTGTTTTTCAAATTTTCCTCTTGAAAAAGCATGATTAAGCAAGTTTTACAGTATTATTTTAGTTTAGACAAATGGCTGATATGAATACATTAAATGTTATAATGTATTTTAAAATTTTAAATCTTTAAAATAACTTTTAATAAATGTGTTTATAAAAATGTGTATGTTTGATTTGCTACCTAGAGAAATTTTCTATATTTTAATCTTATATTGTACTTTTATGTGTTATTCTATATTTATTTTCTTTTTTATCTCTTTTAAAGCTTAAAATAATTTTAGGTCCAGTGAGTGTAGGGAGCTAGGCTTGGGAGTTGTGCAGAGCTTACTCTGGGAAGAAGTTGGTTGAAAAGTTTGTCTTTTAAGTTCTTTTCATCTCAACATAAAAACCGTAATGAGATTATTGAATGGTTGAAAATTGGTAGCAATAAAAAAAATTGAGCATGGAAATATAGATGCAGTAAAATTTTAAATATGTAATAATATTTAAATGAACAATTTTTAGGTTAGTCATAATATATAACTAATAGCCATGTTTATAAGTGAAAAAACAGGAAGAGCACTTTATCGAAGAATGCTGGTTTTAAAAGCTCACATTCTGATGTTGTGATATAATTCATTAGGCCATAGAGGCAAAATTGAAATGACATGGGTCAAACACTGAGAGTCTCTGTCAAAAAATACTTTAGGTGCTGTAGAAATTAGGAATAATGGTAGGATACTTATTTTTTCTATTATCTTTCTTTTCCAGTTATTGAATTTAAACCTCTCTCCTAATCCTTAAAGGAGAAAAATATATGTATGTACAATTTCTCAAGGAAAAAATAATTGTAATATCCAAGGGAAATAAACCAGTAAATAAGCATTAGAACCAACTCAACGTAGCTTTCAGCAAAATCCAGACATTATCAGCATTGGTGGTAATAAGGGCCATTTGCTCCATGTTCCCATAGGCACTCAGCGAGTTCACACTGGCTCCTGAAGTGTAAGGGAGCCCCTCTACCCCAATGCCAGTATACACCCATAGATATACATAAAGCAGCAACCCACTGGGAACTCTATTTTTAAGTAATATGTTATGCTTCGGTGTTTCCTGGCACACTCTCTTCCAAACTCTGCACATGTTCTCCTGTTCTGTATCACTAAGTGCCATTTTTTTATTACTACTTCACAAAGTTGTAATGTGCAATTTAATAGAGTACTTGAAGATATAAAATATTAGTAAAAGAGTAGACTTTAAGGTGTCTTGACTTTTGGGGGATCCTAGAAGCTGCATCTTTCCCCTATTTTCTCTCTCTGTATGAGACTTCCCTTAAAGTTATCATTATTAACAAATACTTAATTTAGTATATTCGACGGATGTCATTGTGTTAGAAATTCTGAAGGCTGTAATATGTTAACCATACTGAGAGTTCATAACACATGAGAACTGAAGGTAGTTATATATTTCTGATATTGACAGAGCATTGTATATACTAAAATATAGAATTGTGACAGGAAGAGCTCTTAGATAATTATGAAGATTTCTGTTGCTATAGATTCTGCCCTATGCACATGTCAATGACATATCAAATAGAAAAACAAAATAAACTGTGCTGGTCTCAAAAGCAGAGATAGTCTTGTAGAGCACAAACAGAACATAAGTATAAAGATGAAGCCATAGTAGGCAGGGTTCCAGCTCCCTGGTGCCTTCAAGTGTGACTGCTGTGGATGAAGGGACTAAATGTGTTCAGGGCAGGACAATGGTCTCAAAGCCTTGCTTACTTTTGGAGTTCAGCTGTTACAGGTGTGTTCTTCCTGTTTTTAAGTGGAATAATTTTTTAAAGAGTGTTACTGGTTATACAATTCGTGCTATGGCTGCTGGCCCACTGTGGCTCTACCTGGTCAGGAAGACATACGTAAAACCTCAATCCCAGGACAAAATCAGTCCTCCTCATTGGGCTGAAGACTGGATGGGCCATATCACTGCACAGAATAAGCTGCAGACTGAATAACCCTAAAAGGAGGCAGAGATGAAAGTAATTGTGGTGGAGACAACTGATAAACAAAAAGAAATGAGCATGGAAAGAGAAAGAGAAAGAATGAATCCCCCACTCAAAAAAAGAAAAGAAAATCAAATTCTAAAGCACATAAAAAATGCTGCTGCTAAAAAGGCAATAGTGTTTTTAATCTGACACTGAAAGCAAAAGCAAAAAACAAAAAAAACAAAAACAAAAATAAGTGAGACTATATCAAATAAAAGCAGCTTTGCCATAGAGAAAGAAATCATCAAGAAAATGAAAAGACAATCTACTGAATGGGAAAAAATTATTTGCAAATTATGTATCTGATAAAGGCTAACATCTATAATATATTAAGAACTCAATAACTAAAAACAAAGAATTCAAAAAATTCAATTAAAAATGGGCAGAAGATGTGAATAAACTTATTTTCCATAGAAGACATACAGATGGCCAACAGATACATGAAAACATGTACATCACTAATCATCAGGGAAATACAAATTAAAACCACAGTGAGATGTCACCTCATTCCTGTTAGAATTGCCATTATAAAAAATACAACAAATAGGTCTTGGTGAGGATGTGGAGAAAAAGGAACCCTTGGGCACTGTTATTGGGATTGCCAATTTATGTAACTCCTATGGAAAAATTTATGGAAGTTCCTCAAAAAACCGAACACAGAAATGCCACATGACTCAGCAATTCCACTACTAGCGATCTAACTGAAGAAAGTGAAAACTCTCATAGGAAACGGTATATGCACCCCTATGTTCATCACAGCATTTTTTACAAAAGCTGAGGCATAGAGGCCACCTAAGCTAAGTGTCCATCAATAGATGAATGAATGAAGACTATGTAGTAGAGATAATGCTATGGGTTCTTACTCAACCTGCCCCTCAAAAATGAAATCTTGCCATTTGCAATAACATGGAGAGACCCAGAGGGTATTAGGCTAAGTGAGATAACTCAGACACAGACAAATACCATCCATCTAATTTCATGGTTAAAAAACAAACAAACAAACAAGCTATGCAAAACTGAACCGGTCTCATACATATAGAAAAGAAACTGGTGGTTACCAAAGAAGATTCGGGAAAGAGCCAAAAAGGAATAAGCAGTACAACTTTCCAGTTATAAAATAAATGAGTCATGGAGATGTAAGGTACAATGTAGGGAATATAGTTGGTGATATCGTAATGACCTTGTACAATGACACATGGTGATGAGACAGTATGATCACTTTGTTAGTTATATTAATGTTGAATAACTATGTTGTATACCTGAAACTAATATAATATTGTATGCTAAGTATATTTTAATTAAAAATATTAAACTTGGTTTTACAGATAATACAGCATCAATGTTTGTTTTAATTAGAGTTGTGACATAATCAAAAAAATTATTTTTGCCACCTGAACTACATGTGCATGAAGGACACTGAGTGAAAATTCCCTTGCAATCCTAGTCCACACACAGACCTGTGCAAGATAATCATAAATGTCACCTTAAACCACTAAGTTTTGAAGTGATTTGTTCTACAGCAAAATGATAATTTAAGCAATACTTAACATTCATAACAGAAAACAAAAACAAAAACAAAACCCCGGCATCCCTGGTCAATCTTGTTGCTAAGACCACCTAAATCATTAAAATAAGAGTATTTTATAGTTCTACACAACTTAATAAAAATAAGAATTTTATTATTTGCTTAAAAGTTCTAAGCCTACAACATGAATGTCTCATAGTTTTAGGAAATTTTTCCCAACACTTGTTAAGTGGTATTTCATTTTTTCACACTTAACATTTAAAATATTGACTATCACCAAAGATTACTTTAAAATATTCTGAATGATATAAGGAAGACACAACTTTTGTTGAAAAAGGATCTTCAACTACTTGCATAACTCTTGAATGACTTTTTTCTCATAAAATATCATGAAACTATACTTCCATTGATTTAATAATATTTATATATGTATATTTAAATCCCTTTAATTTTTTCAGTTTTCTTTGGAGTGTACCACTTCCTGTGTAGCTGTTTCTTTGTGAGTTCTGTAATGGGTTTTCTGAATTCTGTGGTGTTATTCCAAACATTGTTGCTTTCTTTTTGAAGTGTGTGGCTCCCATTTCACACAGCTCCTACAGGATGATTTACTTGCATAGTGGGAAGTTCTTACCATGTGGGTTTGCTGGAATCCCTTAGTTTTAAACTTGGCTCAGAGCAGATGGTACTGCTAGAGAGAGCAACAACACTGCTTTGGGCTTGAAAATCTTAGTGCACACATGATGCTTTCTCCTCTCAAATCTGGTATGATTGATGAGAACTTGGAACTAAAAACTGAGAAAAATAGACTCCTCACAAATTACTATTTGCTGGCAAAGGAACGAAAGAGGGAAGGAAGGAAGGAAGGAAGAGAGGAAGGTCTCAAGAATGAAGTAGAATGGGACCCAGGCCATTGTTTCAGTGCTAAATAACAGTCCCTTGCCATCAGTGACTTGCCTTTAAAAACAAAGCTGTAAATCTGCTGAGTTTAGGGGAACTTATATTAATAAATGTAAGGAAAATGAAATAGTTGTTTTCATTCTGAAGTTCCATTTAGCATTCAGATTACATAAAATGGAAACTAAATGGCACTTAAATGTGTACTCCAAAAAAAAAATAAATAAAAGAAAATGAAACTTAAAGCTCACATACTCTTTCGATATTAAATAATAACTAAGGGAGATTTTAAAATAAGCAATAGAGAGTAAATAATTTAGAATTACCGTTACCTGAAGGTTGATATGTATGTGATAGATAGAGGTATGAGGAAGAAAGAGTGAAAGAAAGAGAGAGGGATTCTAGAACATTTATCATTATAGTTTATAATAATTTTCCATAAACCAGAGAGCAATGTCTTTAAACAAGACAAATAATGGTAATTATGGTAATTATCAGAACCAAAAGATGGGGCTAACATTAAAATCATAGTAATGATTTACTATTCAGCAATGTATCTACTAACACATGAAAAAATGTGGACATGTATATGTGCAAATACATTATTTTCTTTTTGAACTAGAGAAGTAGCTAAACATTGCTTATTACTTTGAAGTCTATCATCAACTCTATGAGAAAGGTTGAGGGAGATCCACAGTTATACAAATTCATGAAAAGGTAACACTGTGTAGCAGACATTTTCAATTTTATAAAATACAGATTTATTGGGATATCAAGGACTGGGTTAAGGTAATAGACCAGGGAGACTCCATTGAAGGTTCAGTGACAGAAATGTAAGCAGTGCTGACTAGAGACCACGGAGTGTGTAAGTACAGGTGTAGCAGAAACTGTAAGTACATTTGGACCCAGTAATTTTTTGAGCATTGTGTTTTAAGCATTTACTCCACACTAAGTACTCCATAGTTACTGTCTTAGGAATCATCACAGCAAACATATGAAGTGTATGTTATTATTTCCATTTAATAGATGAGAAAACAGAGGCTTAGTGGTATGAAATATATCCCCCCCCCCAAATTATTTGTAAAATTACAACTCAGGAAATCAGATTTAAAAAGCTGTAATTCCTGACATATTAAAACATTTTATACAGCAGTAATCAGTAAAGGTAGAGATGTTTGTTTTGCTTAGTATGATACTCCCAGTGCCTACAACAACACTGGCAAATACAATGTAAATATTTGTTTAATGGAGAATGGAATAAATGTTTTAAAAAGGTACATTCCCAGTAATAGAATAAGGATAAAATGTGATGTAAAAAATTGATAAATGTAAAATGCATGCATTTCATAATAACTGAAATGTAAGGATACAAAAAAATTTGCACAGTGAAAGCATTACAACATCTCATGACAAGTTCTTAGTGACCTAAGTCATCGAACTTAGGCTCAGAAATATCCTTTGCCAGCAAGGATTTCAGATTCGCCTCCATGAAAATAGGTTTATCTTTCTTAAGAAACTGAGAATGCCTCAAAGAGAAAAGGTCTACCTTGTTAGTCAATAATTAATTATTATTCAGTGTTGAATTATTTCTAATTTTTTCATAATAGCTGTTTATCCGTAACTAGTTATAAGCAAATGTTTGCTATAATCAGATGAGTCCAGACCACTCTGAGAAGATAAGGAGAGAGTGTGAGGCTCATATCCTAGATTAAAGTAAAGTCTAGGTTTCTGTGAAATTCCTTGTACCCATGAAGTATTGAAAGAACAATGAAATCTGAAAAGAGGTGAGGTATAAATTTTAAAAAAATAATTTAAAAAAGAGAAAACAGGGCAGTCCTAATGAAGATTTGGCCTCAACATAAATGGAAGGCATAGAAAGAAAAGATTTGCAACACCAAAAGCAGGCAGGAAAGTCAGACAGAGACACAAAATTACGTTCAATAACTTGGAAGTTAAAATATTTTATGAGGAAAATACTTTACAAATAAACCAGGATAGATATGGCGATGTCAAAATTATTTTACAATTGATAATAAATTGATACGGTTGTTTAAATTTGAATAATGCATCAATATCCAGGTATAAAGGCCATTTGTTTCCACAGTGGTTAGATGGGGGATGGGGGTTAATTCTTTATTTCTTTTGAAGTAAATCAGTTCTTGGTCTGTTATTTTCTTCTCTTAGCCAATTAGTTCACTATGGCTTCACATATATGTATAAACATATATATTATTTTTAAATAAGGGAATTTTAGAAATGACATTTTCATGATATTGTTAACATTGAGATTTCACTTCTTAAACTATACAACAATGTCAGAGCTAGTAATATATGGGGAAAAGGTATTATGACAATAATAGAATTAGCCTGCTAACATAACTAGAGGAATTGGCATGTTCTTTCTAAAGATATTTTGACTGATACAAGAATGCCATGAAATAGTAACAAAGAGAAATGCAGCGTCTGCCAGTATTTCAGGCTATATAAACACTGGATGTATTCCATCATTTTGCCCACGATATCTTCTAATAAAAATATTTTGTCTCAGAATAAATGTTTAGTATCTAATATGCTCTTTGGTCTCAAAATATTAATAAAATAATCAAGTATTACTGAAACATTGTGTTTAGCACAGCAGAGAACTATTGATGTAAGCGTTTCCATGTATTAAGAATTGTCTTTTTATTGAAAACTTCAAATATCTTAATTTTACTTAACTCAGTTCTTAAACTTTGACTTTTTTTATTCTGTGACTTTTACTTTATTGGATATTGATGTTTAAGTTAGCTATTTCACACTTCGGTCAACTCAGCGAAACTCTGTGGTGTACAAAGAAAGTCCTTTTCTTGTCAATTTATTTTATGAATCCTATAAACGTGTGCACACTGCAATGCATTGTACTCATGAATTCCGTTAGGCTAGTACATTTGTGTAACCACTGCTACAGTCAATACAGAAGATTACCATCATCTCAAAGTGTTTCTTTACAACCCTTCCCAGTCCATTTCACCCCACCCATAGCAACTACTGAACTTCCACAATGATTCTATCTGTCCTTGCTAGATTATCAAACAAATGGAATGGTACGGTATGCGTTCATTAGTGTCTGGCTGCTTTCACTCAGGATAATGTTGCTAAGACTCATTCATGCTGTTGCATGTCATCAATAGTTCATTTCTTTTATTGCTGAGCACTATTCCATATATGAACATACCATTATTTGTTTATCCATGAAACATTTATTTTATATTGTTTACAGTTTGAACTTCTTATGAGTAAAGTTGCTGTGAACATTTATGTGTAAATGTTTCATGGACAAATGCTTTGATTTCAACTAGGAGTGGCTGGGTCTCACGGTAAGTATATGTTTAACTTTGCAAAAAATTGCCAAACTGTTTTCCACAATGTTTGTATAATTTTATAATTCTACCAGCAATGTACAAAGGTTACAGTTGTGCTACAATCTTGCTAGCATTTGGGTTTTAACAGTCATTTTATTTTAGGCTTTCTAAAGTGTGTGTAGGGGCTTTTAGTTTTTGTGTTAAATTGCATCTTCTCTGATGACTTAACATTGAACATCATTTTATGAGCTTTATGACCTTTATTATACCTCATTTTGTGAAGCATCTGTTAAAATATGTTGTTCATTTTTATTGGGTTGATTTTTTCTAATAATTGTTTCAAATGACATATTCTGTATAAAGTCATTAATCAGATCTATCTATTGCAAATATTTTTCCCAGTCAGAGCCTTGCCTTATTTTCTAAACAGTGTTTCTTGAAGAGTAGAATTATCATTTAACTTTTATGAAAGCTAAATTATCAATTTATTTTATTTTAATCTAAGAAATCTTTATCCCAAGGAAATACAGATTTTCTCTTATGTTCTACTTTTTCTATAATGTTTCATATTTAATCTTCTATGTTTAGGACTCTGCTGTGTTTGGAGTTAACATTTGCACATGGTGTATCATAAGAGCCAATGTTCTTTTCTTTCGTATATGGATATCTATTTCTTTAGGCATCAGTTGTTATAAACTATCCTTTCTCTATTAAATTCCCTTGTGATATATTAGTGAAAATCGATCACCTATATATGCACAGGTCTGTTTCTGTTCTGTTGAACTAATCCAGTTGTCTTTAAGTTGTTAAACGTTCATAAATAACCAAAGTAAAATCAATGAATCATTGAAGTACTAATTAGTAAATGTTTATTGGGCATACACCAAAAAGACAGTTTTCAAACTGGAATCACTTAAACCGAAACATGGAATGAGACTCTGGAGTATGTTGTCAATAAGCAGTTTAAATAGTGAGAAAGCAGTTACTGTTTATTCCTCCCAGTGATTGGTTATAATATTATAATTTCTGGTGGTTATTTTATATCAATCTTAGTAAACAGTTCAGTTTTATTTATGATTTCCGGAGGCATAAACAAGAAATGATCCAAGTTAAGTCAGTCTTACAAAATAAGCTAAAAATTGCTTGTATGACAAAACTGGTTTTGTCTTCTTAGGGAATTTTTAAAGTTGATATTTATTCATTTGCTTTTGATTTTAGAAAAGCCAAAGCTGCACTGTCTTTATTATTATTATTAGTTTCAGGTGTACAAAACAATATAATAATTAGACACTTATACACCTCACAAAATGATAACCCCAATACACTGTCTCCTTACTGTACCTTTATATTAAGCTTTAAACTTAGATAGTGTAAGTAGTATAAATGGTAGTTAAGAGCACACACTCCAAAACAAAACTGCCTACATTTCAATTATTTCTCTTCCATCTAATAGCCATGTGACTCTAGAAAACTGTTTCCCTCATCTGTGGCTTTGTTTCCTTTCCTGCAAAATAGGACTAATAATAGTATCTACTTATAAGACATTGTAAAAATATATAATACATAAGTCAGTACTGATATTGTGCTCAATATATTTTAACTGCTTTTTGTCATTATTATTTTCTAAGCCATAATCCTCTATGGCCTATATTACAATAGGTCCTTCCTAACTAGACAACCAATATTTCTCTTACTATGTTCACTTAATTCTCCACACCGCAGTCTGAGTCACCTTTCTAGTAAAATCCAATCATGTTACTTCCTTGTTAGCCTTTACTCATGACCCATAGTATGTTGTTGTAATGTACAAAATCATTTTTCTGACCTTATACTTCCCTTTTTTGTACTCCAACTTTATTAATCTTCCCTATGTTTGTCTTAGGCACCAGGCTCCTTCTTGTCTCAGGGCCTAGGCACATGCTACAAGAAATTAAAACATTATGGAATTAGTCCAGGAAAGTGACTAGTCAAAAAAAAAAAAAAAAAAAAAAAAAAAAAAAAAAAAAAAAAAAAAAAAAAAAAAAAAAAAAAAAAAAAAAAAAAAAAAAAAAAAAAAAAAAAAAAAAAAAAAAAAAAAAAAAAAAAAAAAAAAAAAAAAAAAAAAAAAAAAAAAAAAAAAAAAAAAAAAAAAAAAAAAAAAAAAAAAAAAAAAAAAAAAAAAAAA
>PVJL010003667.1:0-19232 GCA_004026885.1 Lyroderma lyra | reverse complement strand
GTGGAAACAGCAAAAATTGGGGAGGGAAGAATCGAATAGTTGTCACTTTATATTATCTAAAATGTCAAGTTTCAGCAAAATAAAAATAATGACTTCGAAGAAAGAGTAAAATGTGAAGTATACAAAAGAAGAAAACAATCAATAAAAACTGTCCCTATAAAGGTCAGATTGTGGACCTACTATGATAGATAAAGATATTAAATCAATTGTTAAAATTATATTTAAAAAACTAAAGGAATTCATACTTTTTAAAAAAAAATCAATGCATGAGGCAAACATCTCCCCAAACTGAGAAAACCAGTAGAGCCAGGAATTATAAAAAGGAACCAAACAGCTCTTCTGGAGTTGGAGAGTGCAATAACTAAACACAACATTCACTAGAGGGGCTCAGCATTGGGTTTACTTACAGAAGAAAGAATCAGTAACCTTAAAGAAAGGTTAATAGAGATTATCCAGTTTGAGGAATAGAAAGAAAAACAAATAAAGAGCAACAAACAGAGCATTCCAAATCTGTGCGATACCATCAAGTGCACCAACATAGACATAATGGGAGTCCCAGAAGGAGAGGAAAAGAGAGAGGGACACAAAGCTTATTTGAAGAAATAATGGCCACAAACATCCCAAATTTGTTGGGACACAGTAATGTACACATATAAGAAGCTCAGTGAACTCCTACTAGGAAAATACCAAAGACATCTACATGAACACATATCAGATTTTCAAAAGCTGACTAGAAAGAGGAAATACTAAAAGTAACGAGAGTATAAGGATACATTACATACAAAGAATCCTCAACAACATTAACAGCACTTCTCATCACAGAGGGTTGTCTGACCTCTTTACACTCACAGGCAGGCTGAATTTAGTCTACTTACCCTACACTCCCTGTACTTTTCCTTTACTGAATTTATAAATTTATGTTTCAATTGTAATTATTTGTTTAATTCCTGCCTCTTCACTTCATTGCCAAATTGGAAGGAATGGATCTTGACACATCGGAAATCCTAAGTGAATGAATGAGTTAATTAATTAATAAACACATATCATTCATCTGTATATCTGACTTCCTCAGTTTCATTTTCAGGGTTTCTTTGACCAAAATACTAAGAAACTCTTTCAACCTATCTGAGAGTTAGAGAGAAAAGGTATATCGGATATTTTAAAACTATTAATAATGATTAATTTGCAAAGCTTAGAGTGATTATCTTTGAGAGGAAAGATGAAAAATGATGGTGTGTTCTTTATGTTATAATACACATTACAAAATTTCTATAATGACCTGCTGTGGATGAAATTGTGTCCTTCCAAATTTCATATGTTTAAGCCCTTGCCTCCACTATAACTGTATTTGAAGGTAATACTTTGTGGAGGTTTTAAGGTTAAATGAGGTGAGAATAGCCCTGATTCTATATGATTGGTGGCCTAATAACTGAGGCACACTCACCGAGGAAGTTCATGTAAGCACACAGTGAGGAGGTGGCCGTCTGCAAGCCGGAAAAGAAGTTTCACCAAAACCTGACCCTGCTGGCACCTTGATCTCAGAATTCCAACCTAAAAATTGCGACAAAATATATATCTGTCATTTAAGCCACCCAGTCCAAGGTGTCTTGTTGTGGCAGCCTAAGCTGACCAACACGACCCTATATTTATTCTCCAGCAAGACAAAACCAGTTTTATATCAAACTTAATGGCGCTCTATACTAAAAATTCATACTTTTATGAATGATTATTTTAGTAATTTCATACAATAAGAGAAAAGATAAATATGGAGGATAATGCAAAAATTGTTAGTAAAGAAGTTGAAACAGGAGTCAAACACAAATTCTCTTCTTCCTCCTCAAGTAGACCATCCCTCACATCAAATTCACACGTGCCCTTTTTTTCAGATACAGGTTTGGATAGTTAATAAACTCACCTCTTTTTCCTCGCATAAGTTATTGTGACAGATATATGATGATGATGATGATAGGAGATAGATAGATGACAGATGATAAAGATGTAGGTGATATAGATGGAGATGAGAAAGATGAGGATGAAGATGAACAGGAAGAGAGAGAAAGACAGAAAGAGAGGGCATCTCTTGACTTTCTCATGAGACTGTAAGCTGGGAGGTGGAGACAAGGAATAAACTGAGCCCTCCAATTACCCAGTGTAGAATTCCACAACTGCAATATATCATGACAAGTGAGAGTTGAATTCTGGTCATTTCTTTTGTTATAGTGATACCATCAGGTCTCTAACTTAAAAATATTTTATCTCTTTGAGTAGTCAAATATTAGGACCTTAAAACATTTTTATTTATTTTGAAACCCTATACATTTTTCTCAGTAATAAAAAGACTAATTTATTTCTTAAATGGCAGGACAATAGGCTGAACAAGACTAGCCCTGACCAAGGTCTGGCTCTCGCTGCATAAACTGTCTTTGAAGCTGCATTTCCCACTTCAGCCTTCTTCAAAACTCGTTCCCAAAACACAGAGGACTGTTGTCCTTCCTTGGACACATAATATGCTTCCAGGCACCTGCACTTAATTCCTCAGCCTGCAATGTCCTCCCCTAATCACCTACTTATCAGGAATACCTCAACTACACCTTCTTCTTTAAAACATTCTCACCTTCAGATGAAATCTTTGTGCCTTTGTATTCTCTAAGCATAATGGTTGTTTTTCTGCTTTCCCCTCATTCAGTTGAAGAGGGATGTGTATATGTGTGTCTACCACTTGATGAAAGGAAATGAGTCTTGCACCTTTTTCTTATTTGTATCCCCAGTGACATATACTCATACATGCACACACCTTACTTAATTTATTGCTACAATGAAACCACAAGTAACTTATCTTAGTTATTAAGTAACCTTCTGTTTACTGAAAAGACATTACTCATTCTGATTACAAGAAGACTCACAAAAATTCAAGCATAACAATCTAGCTGAAGCTTTAATCTTCAACTAAGCACATTTTCTGGAATCTCACGAGAGACTAAGTTTGAGATATATTTTATGTCAGTTTATTACCCTTAAGCCCCCTATTACCACGGTGTCTCACATAGTTGCTAGACAAGAAAGTGATTTAAAAAATTACTCCAAGGTTTTTGTGACTCTTTTAAAAAATATATTGGAAAGAAGTGATGGAAAAGAAATCTAGGGGACATTCACTCTGAATCCTATCAGCCCTGATTTAAGTGGTGTGCACAGTCTCAGAAGACTGCCAGTTGGTGCAGGAGGCAGTCAGGAAGACATCGATCCTTACCCTGACTCCGCCTGTAAGATACGATGCATTCATGGCAAGGTACTTGAACAATTTCTCAAGTAATAATATTCCTTTTTTTTCTCCAGATACATGGTGGAGATTTAGAGACAGAGAATTTTAAAATGATTATATGGCTCCAAATCACTCTCTTTTAAACAGCAAGATCAGAGCATACCTGTTTTGGGATTCTAATCACGACCTAGAATGTTGTGCAGCCTGAATTCCGAAATTGGTTTCAGGGTGAGGAGAGTTTGAAGTTTATTAAAGATATCACAAATGATATCTAATGGCTAGAACTTGGCTGTGAACGATTTAGGATGAGACTGGAATCCATGGCGTATCATATTTCATTCAATTTAAGCCACTGTTCACTGTAGTATGTACCAACACTTTACATGCAATCAAGAAAGAAAGCGTACTGGCAATTGTAATTATGTTTTGTTTCATCTGTTTGTGTTTCCTAACTCTGAACTACCCTTTTGATCTTTTGAGAGAACAACTAACAACCTACATTGATTAAATTTCTGCTTCTGTAAAAGAAGAGGCTCTTAATGGATCTGATAATCATTGTAGGTCAAAGAATTAAGAACACAAGGTTGTTTCTTTCCAAGATACTGTTTTAGAAATGTAAAAGGTTAACTATCTTTCTGGAAGAGCTTGCCTAAAAATGAAGTTTAAATTGTTATCAACCGACTACATATATTTATTCTATAAATATTCTTATATAACATATGTGACAATATAGAATTCAAATTTCTTTAATGCTATATACTAACTCAATAATTTTGAATAAGCCAGTTAATCTGTAAGCATCAGTTTCCAAATACTTAAAGTGGAAGTGATCATATATGAGTTTTTATAAGTATTGGAAATAAAATCAATGAGATTTCTTTAAAAATTTTTTGTCAGGTGAAATTTCTGACACATAAAAATTCCTCATTTTAGTTAGGAAAAAATTCAAATATACTACTTCTATTTTATAATAATGTGTCTGGCTCATTTTAAAATATCAAGTGGGATTTTTATCTGTAGTCAATACTGATATTTTTCTCAAAACAAATTATGACTTAAATGACACCTCAAATAAGAAATACCTCTTATGAATATCCATTATTTAATTCAAGATGCTAAAAAATAAATCATTGAAAAAAATAATGATAGGCTACAGAGGGTATGTCAAAATAGAATAATATTTACGTCTAAAATAGAAATACTTTTGCAAAGGTAATCACCTGCTATTTCTTCATAGATTCTTAATTTGTGTGGTTGCCTTAGTTTCTTTGTACCTCAAGATTTACTCTCACTGCTCTATTAAGAGTAAAGGGTTAAAATAGCATGAAATAAAGTTATTTTAGTAAAAAGTTTTTTTCTTCCTGATTCAACATGTTACTTCCTTTTTTCTTTCTCATTTGTAGCATGATATTCCTGTCCTTTGGGTCAAGTATTCAATTGAACATTAAGGTACTTTTTTAGATCTTCAATTTTCACTGATTCATTTCAATAATACCTTGGCTTTTTCATCTCTCATCACCCCTAGCTTTACTATGACCCAACATTATAGGTAACAAAATCATAAAAATTACAAAAAGTGATTTTTTTGTGTGTATCTATTCTTAAAAACTATACATGACCTTGGAGCTATTTTTGTTAAAAATTACACTTTTTTAAAACCTAAGTATTTGCCATGTTTTAAATGAATACTTTAGTACCTTGCACATGCTAAATATTCAGCAAATGTTGCTGATTGACACCTTTATGTGACATCAGTTTTTAAACTATTTTAATATTAAAATCACAAATATATTTCACTAATTTCTTCTTTTATGAGAACACCAAATTCCTCATTTATAAATAAGAGAATTGGATCATATAAACTTACTTTTCTTAAACACTGTGGTATTATTTGATGATTTTAATAGCTGGGTGCCATAGCACTGGACATGAGCAATGGATTCATGAGTCACTGAATGGAGATCAGTGTTTACAGCTAATTTCATTTGGACTTTTAGATCTTGAACACTAACTTCAGGGAGGGAGCATGACAAACTTGTGTTGAAAACTGTAGATTCGAATCTGCTGCCCTGATCTGCTATCGATCTGCTATAGATCTCAGTATACTTGCAAAAGAAAATAAAAACTTGGTATGTGTCTTTCTCAGTCTGGCTTATTTCACTTGCCATGCTATCTTCTAGTTCCATCCATGTAATAAAATAAACTATATATATATATATATATATATATATATATATATATATATATATATTTGGTTTTGTCCATACCATGCTAAAAAAAAAGCAGATTAAGAATAGAAATTTCAGCTATGTAAATGTCTACAAAAGTAAACATATATTTTGATAAGTATATTATTTTTAGATCTTTATATTTTCTTGATGTTTGAATTTTCTCATAAGAAGTTTCAAATTCTTTCTTATTAACATATAAATTTAAAAACAAGAGGGGTGAAATTAGGAGGAATATAAATATTAACCCATGATATTGAATGTTTTATGAAAACAGAAAAACAACAAGACATTATGATTTATAGACGTTACCTTTGGAAAAATATGTTTTAATCAACAAATGCCATCCTTGATTTTGAAGATGAATTAGATCCTATGTTCCTTTCATAGTGAATTTTAAAAATTTTCAAGTTGATAATAGGGAAAGACAATAATTTTTAAAAAGAAGAAAACATGTAATATTGACATCATTTAAACACTTTATTATTTTATATGAGTCCCTAAAAACAGGCTTTTTTCATATTGCCAATGTTAAAATCTGATTATATATTTGCATATTATTAAGTAAAAATGTCACCAAAGGACTAGTGATAATATTGTATATGCCATTTTTTTGTTGTTTTTTGTTGTTGTCGTTGCTGTTACTGTTTGTTTTGGGTAGTTCCCTGACTGGGAATTGAACCCAGGCCACAGTGTTAAGAGTGTCGAAGCCTAGCCACTACACCACCAGGGAACTCATGATAATTTTTTTAGAGTAAAAATATTCAGAGAAAAGATATATCCAAAAGACAATGACTGAATAAATCAATGCTAATGCAAGCAAGAATACCCTGAGAGATAATAAAATACCAACAATAAAAAAGATACCTAAAATATATGATTTAGGAAATGAAATCACAAAATTGTCACATAGCCACATTTAAAATCAAATCCCTGCACAGTGAGCTAATTATAGCTAGAGGACAATTAAATTTAGTCACTGGTGAAAGAGAGGAATACAGAAGAGAGCTGGTATAAAAGTAATTTATTTCCCATGGCCAGTACACTGAATGCCTTTTATGGAAAAGATATAATAATAAAGAGCTCAAAGGAACCCATCAGAGAAGTAAAAAAAAGTAAAGGACTAATGTAGAAACCAGAAGGCCACGACAAGTATGTTTTGGATAGGAACAAAGTGATACATGCATTTAACATTAAACAAACAAAAAACTAATAATAACGTTTAAGTCATGGACAATATCTCTGTCACTTAATAAGAGTTGGATACTGGACAAGATACTTAAGCTATTAGAGCTTCAGTTTTCTCATATGAGTAGTCAATGTGAAAATAACATTTTTCACGTAAGGCTTTCATGGGGAATAAATGAGATGTTTTTTAGTGATCCATGCAATGTTTGACACAATATTAAGTGGATATGTACAATATTATGTTAATTGTTTTCAGTTATAGGACAATACTTGCTTTTTCTGTTGGCAAGGTGAACGTTTCTTGTATTAACACCATAACAGTTGCATTTACTGTTCTCTACAGGCAAGACCCTGTATTGCCTATACAGTCTGTCATTGCCTGCGAATTACCTCCTGCCACACTGTCATGTCCTCCAACTACAAGGCCCTTCCTCTGTAGCCTTTCTTCTGGGAGACCCACGTAGCCATCGATCTTACTTTCTTTAATTCTGTCACTTTCTCAGTGATACCTACCCTACTTTGTATATTAAAAATTGCAGTGTGCCTCACACCCAGCACTGCCAAATTCCTTATCTGGCTCTACTTTTTCTTTTTTTAAAATCACTTTCTAGCAGAACAGTTTGTTTATAGGTTATATCAATTATTGCCTTTCCATCTCTGCTCTTTAAACAGCAAATTCCACAGTGAGATAATTGTCTATTTTGTTCACAGTGTATCCCCAAAACCTAAAAATGTATCTTATCCATAGTAAGCAGCCAATATACTTTTTAACATTGAATTAAATATATAAATTAACTTTAACTCAATAAAAATAAACGTGGTATTATTAGTTTCAGTGCACAGATGGACTAACAACATGGAATCACGTGTTCAAATATTTACACCTAGTAGGTAGTTGAACTAAAATGTAATCCCAACCTGAGTGAACACATAATATTTGCTTTTTCTACTCTACCACAATTCTATTTAGTAAGGAAGAGTAAGAGACACCCTTTATTGCTCAAAAGAAAGTCATCAAACAATAGGTGTTATAATTTAGAAGAAAAAATTTCGAACAGTCTAACCTTTTCCCTTCTGCTTTAACTGTTTATGTTGTGGTAACACTAGTAGTGAATAAGTTAAAGAAAGGAGATCATGATAAAACAAGGAAAGGGATAGATCCACTTGTAAAAAATAAGGAAATATATGAGTTAATTAATAACAACTAACATAAATTGTACCTAGTATACATGATTTACTAATATTAAAAATTATTGTGCATAGACAATGTTCATAATTAATAAACAAAATTCATTTAACCAAAGAATGCTGTCATTCTATATCACTTTTATAATCTGGGTTTGCTTTCTACCAGTCCATGCACAGAGACCACATTTCACAATGATTAAAGGTGTAAGTTTGTCAGAAAACGGACCAGATTTGAATACTAGCTCTGTCATGTCCAAGATGTGCTCCCTCAAGATGGTTTCCTTTGCTTTCTAGGAGTTTGTTTCTTCAATTTAAAATGAGGTAATTCCATAGTATCAGCCTCAAAGAGATACTAAGGAAATAAAAAGGAGATATTTCAAAAGTAGTTGGTAAGCACTCAAGAAATGTTAGTTTTCATTTTTCTTATGTTGTTATATATACTATGATTTTATTTTTCTCTCCTATAAATACAGCATAAGTTTAGGTCTTTTTATATGAGTTTGTAAATTTACTGTTGTTAATGTGGTGGTCCTGCTGATGTTAGATTTTTTTCTCAAATAGTCACATAGCGTTTAACAAGAGTTAAAAAAAAATCATAAAGTGGACCTTTAAAAAAAAAACAGAAAAATAATGAGTGGACACATACTTGCTAGGAAATTTTTTAAAAACAGAGAAAGAGATCATTTTTATGACTGTCATGTGTCATCCTAAATGGATTGCATCCAGGCCAACATTTGTATGATTTGTATGATTCCTCTGCTGTATAGGGAATATACCAGATAGAATATTATTATTCATATCTTTTACAAACAATACCTGATAAATGCCATTAGCATTACAAGTTCTTTGGGGTATGTAAGTTTATATAATGTAAATTTAAATAAACCACTAGGATTTCTAAGTTTGCAAACTATTATTGAGAATTAGTCCATATTCTTCATTATTATAGTAAAAGAAAAGGAAAAGATGAATAACATTGAGATTCAAATTATCCCCACTCTAATTGTCAATAAAGGAAGCTTGTCAGTGAAAAAATTTCATCATTTTCTTATCACTTAAATATTTAAAGATTTTTATGTCAAGGCCACCACTGAAGTTCATATTTATCTCCATTTATTTCTCTATTTAGTTATCCACATCTAATAGTTTTCTTTATTTCATATAAGGTTAGGTTTACTAGAAATATAAAGGACATATTCTAAAGTTATTTTTACATATATAATTGCTATATTAATATAAGCTGATTTTTTTGCATAATTGAGATGTTTGCCATTGGTAAATTCTCATTATCCCTTAGTAGTTAACAGTAGTTCAAGAGACCTTTGAAGTAAGAACTCAGATTTTTACATACATAGCTACAAGGAGAAAATTCCACTCAGACTTCAGGGTGGCTAAGAAGGACCCCAGCCAGTTACAGTGTCCTCACCAGTAAGCACTCTTTAGAGATATCAAAGAGAGAAAAGATGTAAGCAAATTAAATGAAAGGCAATGACCATGTCTTTCAGTTATGAAGGGTTGGTTATGAAAAATTAATTATAAAGGGTTGTTTGTGAAGAGTAGGTTATGAAATGTTAAGATTTAAGAAGCCTAAATGGATGCACAAAGTGTAGCTAAAAAAAAAAAGGTTTTCACATAAGAGCTGCCTTGAAAAAAAATTATTATCTTAATTCTCTCTGCAGAACTTAAGATTTTACTATCAGTGTAGCCTATGGAAAAGTGAAGTATGCCTTCTTTTTTGTGTGTGTGCTTAAATAAGCTGATATGATGTGAAATAGAATAAAATTTAGTCCCTCTTCTTCTCAAGTCTTGGTCTCAAGTGAAATCAGTAGGGGGTGCCACGTACCGATTCTTGTTTAAAGTACCTTTATTAACTAGCAATTAATTTCAAGTTTCATACTAAAAAAATAAATTGAAAACAACTTTATATGTAGAATCTTGTCACCTATTTATCAAAAAGTTTAGCTGTAATTAAATTTCAAAGTTGAATTATTAGTAACAACATAAATTCACAATATAGCTCTGTGTTTTCATTCTAGTATTATCATTTTTGTATATTCTTCAGTGATACTAAAAAAGTGATAGAACACAATAAATAGTAATATCCATAAGGATGATATTTGTCTTGTTTTCCAGAACTTACTATAGTGTTGGTTGCTAATGAATGCATTTTTTTCAGTAAAAGAATAACAGTTAAATTAATACTGAATGCATTTTAATATGGAGAAATAGTTTAATATAATTTAGGAAAGACTCCACAAATTATCCCTGATTAAGCTAAGAATAGAATCTAGGCCTTTGGATTCATTTGGATTCATAGCTCTGTAATCAGAGGCCCCCATCTAATTGGTCTCACATGACGCTGTGCTATTCAGGAAGGAGAGATAGAGGCCTGAGTTTTAGTTCAACTTTATTACTAAATTATCTATTTTCTCAGTGTTCTTCTATAGTTATGTCTAATCTTTTAAGTCAGTTTTATTTCTTATGTGTGATTTCCTATTATTGAGTCCATGAATGAGGTGATAGCAATTCATATACAAAATGTTTAACGTTTTGTAAAAATGTAAGCAAATATTTACTGAAAACATTAAATGTGTTGAGTAAACAAGTAATAATAAAATCAGGCTTTGCCTTGGTAAGAAGTAGTTTCATACCATTTACCTCTGAAGGTATTCTAAGTACCTATGGGGCAAGGCTTGTAGTAGTCACAGCTGCCCTAAAGAGGAGCTACCGAGCTGTGTAGCCAGTCTGCTCACCACGATTAGTCAGTCTCACGGCCATCGCTGTTTAACATGGTGGCTGATGTGCCAACAGCATCAGGGTGAAGGCTTCTCTCAGAATACAGCCTTAAAATAGGTTTGTGGGTTGAGGAGTGGGAGGCAGGCTCACACTGTTATTACAACAGCAGTCTGAGACTATGCTCCAAGGACACGAAGTTGTTTTAAACTTGTTCTGGAAAAGGCTGTGTGTTTTCCACAACAGATGGGAAGTGGGAGGGGAAAATAGCGTCTCTCCTGCGTGCTCCTGATAACTAATATTGCTTGGATATGTGTAACACACAAAAGTGGTTGCGTGCGGTGGCATCGCCCTGCCCACGGGAATAATGGAGGGCGAGGGTCAGCACCAACTCTGCTTTCTGTGCTGCTGTTTTTGTTGAGTGAGAAAGCATACTCTTGAGCAACTACAGGTTAGTAAGCTTCAGGTGAGTTCTCTGCTTAAGCTGCAATAAAGCTCAATTTGAATAGAGTACAAACAAGGGTAAGTAAGGACTTTCTGACCCCAGAGCTGCTGCAAGCCCTCTAAATTAAGATAGCAGTCCTTATTCCAACATCAGAAAGTAGGGACTGCATTTTAAAGGAGTTACCAGCACCCTGCTAATGTATTGATGTTAGTAGTAATATTTGGGATGCAAACTCTAGTTCACTGCACTCTATAATTAGAGCTTTTCATTATTAGAGCAATAACTCAGAGTTCAAATAAACAACTCAGGATTTTGACATTTGTGGAAAATAGTACTGAAAAATCATTACAAGAAAACAAATACTAAACACCGTTAAGTGAAATATGATCAACTTAGTCACCTACTGAAGGAAATGAGTAATTGCATTTATAAAAGCAAATGACAAAGGGAGAAAATACAGCCGGTTACAATACAGATAAATCACGTTTCATCCCATTGTTGTGGCACTTAGCTTTGGGACTTGATCATTTCAGAAAGAAGACTCTCCTGAGCAAAATTTCTTGCCAAGAGAGGGTTAGCATGTTAAAGCACAGTATTTTGGATTACTCTGCATATCTCTACTATAAATAGGATACTTTCAAAGTGCTGTTTTGAGCTATTCAAGTGAGCTAGTGATTGGAAGTGGCAGACTTCACGATAATGGACTGACATGAATAGGGGAAGGCTTATCATTTTAGATGGACAAATCTTGATGAATTCAAACAATAACCTATAATCTTTAATTTAAACCAGCCACTTAAACAGGTAAAGGCAGTGAGTTGTCATGTGACTGATTCACTTATTGCTAATCAACAGAATTCACGTATCTGAAATCCCTAGCATTCAGAAAACTGTATGAGAATTCATGCACATGTTCTACTTCATGCTACTGATTTTGCAAAACAATGAGGCTGGTAATGATGTGAAAGATTTAACTGGCTCTTCTTGTGTCTGAACTGATTGTTATTTGTAAAGAGCAATCTCTGGAAGCCTGCGGTTCCCACAGGATGCTGAGCAGCCAGGCACCGGGTTGAGGATGACATCCTGTGTCAGGGATCAGAAATCACCCAGTTAATAGCTGTGCGTTTAGAATTGTCTAACATTTTTTTCTCCTTAAAGGCCAATTTTCTAACATATAAAATCATTTTCACATCCTTGATACACTGAACACCGGAAGATTTTTTTTCAAAATAGCACTAGTTTAAATGATTTCCTTCTAAAGCACAATAACTTGCTAAATATTTTATGCATCAAATCATTTTATAATTTAGATTTATGTAATCCAGACCCAAGACATACAAAACAATTCTTGCTAGTCTTCATATTAGAGATGCAGACTTTGCTGTTGTTTTTACAAATGTCTGTGTAACAAGATTTTGCCTTAGTAAAATAAGAATGAACCCATTTATTCTATTGTCAAAAGGCTAAATTTGTGCTCTTTCCTCTGAACACCAGTTATTTTAATTATTTCAGAAAAAAGTTAATGTAATAATTTTCATTTTTTTCTAGCTACATGTAAGAACATTTAAAGCTCTCAAGTGTTTTTAAGACATGAAACAGTACTATAAGTATATATGTTCGTATAAGTTTTGAAAATTTAAATTATTTGACTTAGGTAAAGAATGACAAATAAATTTTTAGCAAAAACAAACAGACAAAAAAAACACAGCACACAAAACCTGAGGGGAAGTATTTAAAATTGGCAAAGACATAATTTAGGAAATGTTATTTTAATTGTATTCACAAACACACACACACACACACACACACACACACACACAGAGAGAGAGAGAGAGAGAGAGAGAGAAATATTCGCTTCCTTTCAGAATGATTTGCTCAAAGATGTCACAATGATTATATAATTTGTAGAGGAAGGAAGGAAGAAAGGGAGGGAGGGAAAGCGAAGGAAAGGAAAGAAAAGAGGGAGGGAGGGAGAAAAAAGAGGGGGAAAAAAAGCAATGGAAATAATAACACCTCTTCCTTATTCTAGAATTCAAAGTAATGTCTCTTCACCTTCTAGCTAGATGGGTCTTTAAACATTGTCTTCCAAAAAAGTCGTGGCTAAGGCATTCAGATCATCAGTGGTTTACCAAAAACCAGTGCCACTAACAAAAAAACAAGACAAAAAGAATTACATCTGCCGCTTTCTTCTACTACTCATTTCTTCCCCTCTGCTCCTCCTACACAGCTTCTGTGCTCATGTTTCAGTTTCATAATCTGTCCATTGTGAATTAAGAATATTTTGTTGGCAGTTCTCCTTACCTACGGGGTGCAAGATACATTGGCCTCTGAGACACTGTCAGACCCTGCTCGGATTCCGACAATTGCTAGTAAATACCATCACTCCCCAGGCAGGCAAGAGTGCAAAACCAGAAACAACATCAGGTGGTGCATCTGTTGGAAGGAACAGAGTGAAGAGGTGCCGATGACTCAGTGACAGTTCCATTGATCTCCTTTGGATTTTGTTTTGATTTGTTTTGTTTTATCATTATTTTGTGTGTTTGAGGATATGATGCACAATAAATTTCTTAGTAGTGGGGGGCTCATAGCAATGAGATTTACACATTGCTCTTATTTTTAGCTTGTTTTGTGAAATGTGATGCTACAGTTTCTAATAATGTTAGAAAATTCATTTAGAGTCTGTTAGCTGAGAGCCTATAGCTGCCACCTGATTAAATGTGGAGGCCAAGCCTTGCAATTATTTTTCAATTTAGTTTGTAGTTAGTTTCTCTAATGATTTGAGCAAAGTAGTTTTTTTCCAAATATACTCATATTCAGTCCAACAAAGCATGTTTTGTTCTCTAAAGCTGTTTGTCAGCCCATTTCAGCCAGGTAAATGCCAAAAAAGAGAAACAAAATCTTTTACTTTGGGATGATTAGAGTATTACATACCCTTACTTAAAAAATAAATTTACAACATCACAGTTGTCTGCTTTGATCTGAAATGTTTCTATCAGTTGTATAATTAATCAGAAATTCAGTAGACAAATCTTCCGTTCTTTCAGGGACTGTTTTTCTTACTTGTCTGCTTGCTTGCCATTAAGAAAATGCCTAAACAAATAAGAAAAAGAAAAAATCTCCTATCAATCATATTAATTTCCCCCCAAACACGTCTCCTCAACCAAGAAGGCAAATTTGGGGCAATTAACAAAGCCAAAACACTCATTTCATCAATAAGAAAAACTTCCTTTTAAAGGAATGGCATTTCTTAAAAAGTAAGCTATTTTCATAATGTTAATAAATTGCATCACCTTTTTCACTGATTTATGTCATATTTTATGAGCCTTGTTCTTGCCTCTTTTGTGGTTTTCACCATTGGCCTGACTAAGGGAGTAGGTGACCAACTGGGAAATCCCTAATGTATACTTTATCAAGTTTACAGCTCTGTGCTTCCCATAGCATTAACAAACATTTTCCTGTTATTTTAAAGAGATAAAGACATCTGGAAAGAGAAAAGAGTGAATACGAGTATTCTTGAAAATACCTGATTTGTTGTATGTGTCCCAAAAGGATATGTAAAAGTTGTTTTAAAATTCCTTTATGGTGAATTTTTATTCACACTGTCAACTGTTTATTGAACAAATGTTAGCTGCATGGTACTGCATCACACTAAGGATGAAAAGATTTTGATTTATTCATCCTGAAAAGCAATTCAGTGCAGTTAGAGAAACATCATATAAACAGAAAGCCTGAAAGAAGAACTCACAAGTCTAGTTAGGGGCTATATTCTAGGTGCTCTACGTAGCGTATCTGTACCATAACCCCATGGACTGACACTCAGTGGCTCCATTTTAAAGATGAAGCACCTGTGGTTCAGGAAGCATAATTCAGTAACTTCAAACCAGGTCAAGCCGTGTGTTACTGATGCAGACATCTGGATTCTCCTATGGTCGAAGTGCCTTAGAAGTTTTGAGACTTAAAGACATCTTGTCTGACCTGAAAGATCAAGGATAGTTTTAACAGCACCTAGACAGATAAATCACAGTGGATAGGTAACCATAGTGGATGTAAATGAACAGAACTGATGAAGCAAAAAAGAGAAATTTATATTTAGACACAAGTTCTTCGGAACTGGAGTAAATGGGTAAATTATAGATGAAAGGTAAATAGATAAGAGAATCTTAGAAAACAGATTCAATTCAAAGCAAAGAAATAATTGAATACCATAAAAACTCATACTGCACTATTATGAAAATTTCATAAAAAACCAAACCTAGAAAAAATATATATATATGGATTATATAATGTTTTTTCCTCAATATAATATTAGCATCTTTTCTTCATTAATAAGTTATTTACATATTTTGTGAATGAATTTTACCTGTGGCCTGTTTGTAGCTATTTGGTTTGTTCTATTTTTTTGTCTATTTTTTAATCATTAAAAACAATACTAAAATTAATATCTCTAATTATATATTCTTGTATGTGTTGAATTATCTTCTTAAGATAAATTTTAAAATTTGGATTGCCAGGCAAATACTAAACACTCAAACAAAGGGGTTTTGAGATTGTTTTATCAAACTGTAGAAAGTTTCTACTAACTTATATTCTTACTCTGCCAAATAATTTTCCCTAAATATCACTTTCAAAACATTACTTACATAAAATTTTAAAAAACGTTCCCCTATTTTTAGAAACTCAGTTGCTGAGGATGTGTTCTTTACTCTCACTTCCATATGTTGAATGTTAATATAGCACCCTCCTCTTTGTGTCTATTTTTCAAATTTCTTTTCATTCTAACCCTGATTTGAATTTTCATGAAATTCAGGTAACAACCTTTTCTAAACTATTCTTCATTTATTATTCATTCATTCATTCATTCACTTATTTATTCACTTATTTATTAAACAAAATTTTTGAGGACCTAGTGTATATTGAAATTGTATTACTCTTTGGATATAGCATTTTTAAAAATGCTTTGATACTTTTATTGAAAAGGTATCCAAAAGAATTCCTAAAAGCTCCAAATTTCAATGTCTTCTATATAACCTTTCTTTTAAATTTTACCTATGTGCTTATTTGATGACAGTACTGACTTCACATTTCAAAAACTTTAAAGCATCAGGATTTCTAAATTTACTATTTTAATTTGACATTTGATGACAACTTTATATTGCAATTTACTTTTACCGCATATTAAATCTTTACTTTCCACTTTTAAATGATTGATTTGAATAGAATGAAATAAACGTAAATGAAATGTGAAAAGACAGAATGAAATAAGTAAATGTGTTAAGTCTGTCTTTTTTTTCTTTCTCAAACTGAAACATACATCTGGATATGTAGATAGGAGTTATACTATAAATGATCTAGTAATCTTGGGGATAACAAGAGTCAAAATTTGAAGAATAAAAAAATTGTATATTTTCAAAAAGAGAATAATTTTTGATTAAGTAAGAAATAATATGTGCATTTCTTTTGAGAGTTTTGCTTGTCTTATATGCAAAACAAGAGTGGTTCAGTTATCATATATTGTAGAAAAGTAATAATGCTTGCTCTCTCAATAACTGGCTCTGAGTTTTGCATTTCCAAGAACAACGTGGAAGTTCTCCCCAGATCAACAATGCTATCTGCTAGCAATGGAAAGAGGACTTAAAAGGCTATAAACCTAGGCCAGAACGTTAGAAAAGATGAGTCTCGAAGGTAGCAATGTAAAAACATTCATTTGGTGAAAATTGTTCCACAAGGCTTCTGTTTAATGATTTCCTGGGACCCCATGTCTTCACACCATGTCAAATAGTCAAAAAAATATTTTCACATCTTTGAGGGAGAAACCAAGTAAACCTCTCCCTGAATCCCACAACACTACTTGTCCATTTTAGAACCGTGATCTTCCTGGCCTGCTCCACTACTCAGCACAACTCCAGTCTAAGGCCTTTTGCAGATGGCGCTACTCCTGACATAAAGACTCTTTAAAGCCTGTGCGCTCCTCTGAAGATGCTTCAGGGTTTAGATTCAGGCTGGAAGGGAAACAGTTGCTACAGTATGTCAATACACAAAGAACAAATACATGCCAGTCTTGTATTCACATGGAAACCTGTAGAGGTTTGTCCTGGGGTCTCTAAGAATACCCTCTGAGGAGGAAGTGCAGTGCTCCTTCAACACTGCGCAGCCAACTCCTCACTGGTGAGGATGTGCGTAATTTCTGCTAAGTGTCCAATTGTCATCTTGAGATAGGGGACATTGGGAGCAGTACAGGCTCCTATAGCAAGTGATTAATGTGTATTTTTCTGATCCTGACAGATTCCAAAAGAAGAGCAGATTGCTACCCATAAAACTAAGCAGCCTCAATGTGGAATTACTGGAAGAATCTGAAAGGCTCTGCAGAAATGCGGTGCTTACTCTAATGTTTCTCAAAAACTAACCATTTTAAAGGGACCAGGGTCAATATAAATGAGATAAATGGAGGCTGAGATAAAATATGTCAGAAAATTTGCTGAAAGGTTATTTTAAGGTGGCATGTTAAAAACAATAATGGGCCATTAGGCTGTCTTGTTAAAGGCATTAAAGTCACAGAAACAATGTATGAGTCACATGGGCAAGGTTTTCTACTTTATATATGAAAACTTCAATATTGAATTTCTGGTAAAAGTAAAATGTTACCATTTCTGTGTATATTATTATAAATATTTAAGTCAAATTGTAGGCAAAGGAGTAAGTAAAGTATTAGTGCTTTTAGAAATCTGCTATGAAAATACTACATATTACTATATTACAATACGGACTTGAATGTAATTTATCTTTATAAATATGCATTTAAAAAATCTTTTGGCTGATCATTTTACATATAGGCATACTGCTTTTTACAGGCAAGCATCTCTTTGTCAAAGGCATTAGTAATTGATTTATTTTTAAAACAAAATTTTGAGCACCTGCAATGACTAAGATAGGTACTTGATATTTTAGGATTTAAGTGATTTATAAGAAATCATATTCTTGTCTTCTAATGTAGAATTAGAGACAGGCGCTTCATGTACGTGGTGTATGCCCCATGGCTCCATCTATTTTGTGCACTGCTGAATCTCCAGAACCCACAATAAAATCAGTTACATAGAACATACTCAAGAAGTATTTGTTTAAAAAAAAAAGAAATGATTAATACATGCTTATCATTTTAAACATTAATTGAATTAAGTTCTTATAGCCGTTTCCGACTGATACTCATGAAGCTTATACCTTATTAATTTTCTTAATTTAATTTTGCAATAATTAATATTGAAGAAATCTCACTTCTATAAACTCTTTATAGGCTGTTGATGATGAAGGGAACAAATACTTTTAGGGGTTGTGGTGAATTTGTTTGGCTAGAAAACTGGCCCATGCTGTTTAGTTTTTTGTTTGTTTGTTTGTTTTTAGTTTTAGACTATTAGCGGCATAGAATCAACAATAAAAGAGACTAGATAGAGACACAAGTAGAGATAACTCCCATTTAGGTACAATGTTCCATGCTACCTAGTTAAATGACCTGCTTCTTCCTGATGGAAACTCAGGATCTTTAAATGGTTTAGCCTATTTTAATTAAATATCTTACCTCAGATATACCATATGAGGATTTCTTTGTGCTTACAATATTTATACTGCCACACATAGCCTACTTGATTACTTTATGAAGGTTTTTCATTATAATTGTTTAATCTTTAAAATTAATTTGAAAAGAAATCTTTATTTTTCCATCCAGCAGTACTCAGGAGTTTAGAAAGTAGTTGACTCGTGAGTTGTGTGTTAAGACACTTCAGAGTCCCAGCAGGCAAGCTGGACTGTGTGTGCTTTGGTGCTCCATAACACAAATTCATGTTTTGAATGGATAGAGGAAGGGGGTGTTTGGAAAGAAAAGCAGGGGGAAAAACAAAAATAAAAACAGACCCAAAGCAAAATATGGCAGAGGCTCCAGCTGCTAGAGTTTGCAGATTCTGTGATTATAGGAAGCTCATATAAATGATGACAATACACCAAAGAGATGTGCAAAGTAGAAAAAAAGATGCCAGGTCACGAAATATGCATCTGTACTTAGAAAATCACAGGTGAGATTACTGAAAACAACTGTTGGGAGATTTGTGATTTAACACCATTGACTGGATCACTGAACAGGACAATTTTTACTTCCAGTTTTTGCATTTTGGCTGGCTTAGGACATCTAATGGTTTTGCTATGC